>PVKS010003990.1:0-97886 GCA_004027875.1 Aplodontia rufa
TTTTTTTTTTTTTTTTTTTTTTTTTTTTTTTTTTTTTTTTTTTTTTTTTTTTTTTTTTTTTTTTTTTTTTTTTTTTTTTTTTTTTTTTTTTTTTTTTTTTTTTTTTTTTTTTTTTTTTTTTTTTTTGATGAGGGGAAAAAGATCAGACCCAGCCCATGTTTCAGGTAGTCTTTTGGGTTTTAAAAAATATAATTTTATCACTGAAGAATGACAAGCCCTGTGGGGGCAACGTTCAAAACAATCTCATCAGAGGGCATGAAGGGCAGATGTAATATTTAAGGGATTGGTTGGATTTTAAGTCATGCTCACCTACTTTTGATTGTTCCTATTGATACATAAAAGAAATACACAGTGCAGCATATGCCAGTGTTTAAATTGCAGTTCTATTAACTCTTTGCCCCAAAGCATTCCAACCAGGGGTTGAAAGAATGCTTTTTAACTTGCCTCTGTGATACAGACATGTCTCATAGGAAACAAGGTGTCTGTCACTGAACATTTTTGTCCCTGTGACAACCCTACCTTCCCATGCTCCCTTGTTTATTGCTGACTGTGCTCTTGTTTCCCTTCAAGGTCTGGCGCACCTGATGATGGGCGACCAAGGTATGGGCTCTGTTCCTTTTCCACTCTGCTTTCAGTGTTTTATTGTTCTGTAGCTGCTTTCAAACCATCACTGCAAAGTTTGGGCAAATGCTTGCAAATAATCTGGCTGCTAATTAAATATATAACTTTTGTTCACATTTTTTTCCATGTCTTTTCCTCCCCTGTATTTGTTGGTTTGATTTTGGTTAGCTCCTGTGACTTTTATTTTTCTTCATTCCTTGCTCTATAATACCTGCAAATAAATGAGACGTTAAGAAATTGTGGTTGAAGATTTCTATACATTTATTATCATATGCAGTCAAGGATGGTTCTAATAAAGAAAAATCAAGCACCATCAATAGTTAATATCTGAAAGAAGATTCTCAATTTAACCAACAATATAAAACAGTCCATTTTTCATCCATGCATGGCAGTTTGGGGACATGCAGACATCTTTGGCTTCTGGCTCCTAGAATGCTGAGTGTACTGGTACCTGGAATCAATACTTTTCCCACTACCTACATTGTGTATCATTCTTTTGTGTAATCTTTTAAAATGAGCATGGGCGTCAAATTCTTTGCATGTACTTACCTTTAAAAGGGGACAAATTTCCCAGAATGTACTGATTGCATCACCATTTGTCTTCAAAACCTTATTTGTACTTTCTTGTCTTGTTTAGTTTTCAGAAAGCAGTGCATTTACATATATTCATAATTCTTATTGTTGTTTTTCTCCTCTTTATTCTGTCTGGAAAACCTTTCTTCATGGACCCATTTCATCAAATGCATAGGTAAAAGTAAAGGTATTACATTATTTTATTTCTTCTTAATATCACCTCTATGAATTACAGCGTGTCTAAGTTACACAAATGTATTTAGACCTTTTGGCATTGGTAATGGGCTCTGGGAGGTAGGTATGTGTGTTAATGAATATTTGTGAATTTAAGGTAAGAAGAATCCATCAAAATGTTTCTGTTCCACTCTTCCTCACCCTCCTCCATTTTGGTTTTTAGAGTGATTTTTATTCATGTCAGCTGTTTAACATAATTAGTGTATTTAGAGATTAGCTACAGGTTTTAGTGTCAGTTTCTGCAGTATCATTTATAGTAGTTAAGTGTTGAGTGCAGTAACCATAAATATATCATCCTCAAACATTCAGCTTTGGTGGAGCACACCTGCCCTAGCCATTCTGTCTTGAGATGTAAATCTTAAGCATGTGTAACACCAAAATAGTACACTGTGGGCTCATCACCTTGTTGTCTGCTAAATGTCATATATGCACATTAACGTCATGATAATCTAAAAATGCAATATCATGAAAGAGAGAAGCAAAACAAACCTGTTCTTTCTTTATGCACACTAACTTTAAGAACATTATCAACCAGCCATATAGTCCTGCATCACTTGGTAAGTCAGGTATGTGTACTATTTGATGTTGGTTCAAAACTCAGCATGTTTAATTTGCCATTTGGAGCTATCTATATTGTGTTTAGTATTGTCATGAAAATGAAGTAGGTGATATGTAACTGTGGCAAATGTATAGATTAGCATTGAACTGTTTTAAACATGTTAGCGAACTTGTCCTTAGTCTCCAGCTTTTAAATTAATACCATTATTTTAAATACAGAAATGTCTTTTCTTTGAATTCTAAATTGTTCATATGGTGAATTGGGACCAAAGCTCACAGTTCCACACTTTTACTTTTGTATCATTTAGCAGGAAACTTTTCTGCTTGAAAAAGCATCTGAACATGAGCCAAGCAATAACTAAGAAATGATATCAACGTTTTGAATGTGTAGAGGATTAGAAATGAATGCTGTTAGGGTTCTTTGAGTCAGTAACTTATGCTCTTACAGTTTTTGTTTTGGTCATCCATTTCCAATAATATAATTTTATCTTATTTCAAGTCTTGCAATTATGCGAATGGCAGTATGTATCGTTTCTTTTCAAAGATTGTGAGTACTGTTTGGGGTACTTCCTAAATACTTTTATTTGAGGTTAAATTCTCATTTGACTGCTTATTCTTACATGGATAGTTTCAACCATGTTATTTCATGGACTACAGATGGCATACAGGGAGCTATATTTATATTTTTGTTTTACTGCTTTAGTAAAATATATTTGTATATGTATGTATACGTTTATATGAATGTGTGAATACATACAAAATTTTCAAGTACACATACTCGTATATTCATTATTCTGTGAAAAAGTAACTCTTAAAATAATTTTCTAATTATATAACCATTTTAACTCTACATATGGAATAGTTCATGTTTACACTTAGCTTATATTTGTTTTGGTGTAATTAATGTTGAGTGTCAATTAACTTCATTTAGTTTTACTGTGCTAGTCTTAAATGTTTTCTGGTGGCAGGTGTAGAAAACATAATATTTTAATTTTACCTGTTTTCATCAAATTTTGTCCCTCAATCAGCACAAAGCTACAGAGGACAAGAATTTGATTTCTCCATTGTGTTCTTCTGTTATTAATGATACCAAGATGTTTTGTGATGTCAAATGGAGAAAGAAGATTTTAAGATGGACTGAGTGGTTACCATTTCATGTTGATTAATGAGATATATTTGTACATATTTATAACATAAGAAGTGAGAAACATGATTTGTCAGTCTTCTCTAAATGCAGATTAATTCAACAAATCTACATTCTAGAGCAAAACACAACCATGACTATGACATGACATTACATTTAAGGAGTGTCGATATGGCAGGGAAATGAACATGGGAGCAATGTGGAATAAAGTGACAGAAAGGAAGTGCTCTGAGAGTACTACAAAGTATGGTGGGAATTCAGGGAAGGTATGCGTGATTTAGGGTCTCATAGGTAACTAACTCACCTTTCGGCAGAGGCAAAAAAATGTCTGACAACGTCACATTTTAACTCTCTACATCAGGTTAGATGTATAAAACAGATGTTAAACCTGGCCACTGGGAAATAACCACTTTGTGTCACAAGTGCTCATTTCCCAAATCATTACATCATTTTTCTCCATGCCACTCTTCTCTTTGAAACAGTGAGTACATGAGTTTTAGAAGGAATCTCTGTGGACAAATGTCTTTTTTTGTGAATCCAGAAGTGATTTGGATTCACATTATCAATTCTTCTATATGAATTTTAAATATTATCTACATCTTTTAGTAATGGATGAGTACACTTCATTTAGTAAAACAATGTGACACATACCAAAAAACAATCCTTTTCATAACCTTCATCCTTCTCCGCCTAATTCCCCTCTCCTGAGGTTAGCTCTGGTATCACTCTGCGAGGTACGCTTCCAGAGTTGGTATGGATCCTTCCATATTCCAAAAATCTCAGGATTTGAAAACTGCAAAATACTTTATCATCTGTATATAACAAAATCAGCTGAGGCAGTTGGAGACATGTTGGAGATCATCGCAATGTGCTGGCAGAATCACACTGAAGGACACGCAGGCTTTCTCACTCCACGGGCTGTGTTGCTTAATATCTTCAATTGGTTATTCTGTTTCAAACTTTAGAGTCAAATAATTTGGATTGTTTTTCATGATTTCTAAATAAAGACATTCCACCTTTACCTGCATTTGATTAGGAATAAATATTATTTTAATGAATAATAACTTTTTGAGGGGAGAGCTGAAGACATGTTATCCAGAGCCAACTTTACTGCTGCTGATTTTGGGTAGTTGGATCTAAATAGTCTTCGTGAAATTTTTATTGCAATCTTATTGGCTTGAAATTTGTCAGTGGTATTGTTGTTAGGATCACTGATAATGTTACCTTTTTTCTCTTTTCTATTTAGAACTTGTTTGTGTATTTGCCTATTATTGTGGTATTTTCTTTCTTTTTGTATGTTTAGTAGTTTGTTTCATTTCAACAATTAGTTGTTTGTTTATGTATTTATTTATTCCAATGTTTGCCTGAGAAAAATTAATGACTAAATCAGGAAGTTATACATGCAGATTCAGCTTTGATAGGTATTTAATAGCCCAGGAATATAGGTTAATAACTATAAGTTAACTGTTGGTACTTTGATCAGAGACCTGTACTTCTCCTGAACAACAATTATGATTGCGAGTGCATATTTATATTTGCTATTTATATTAAGTGTCAACTGTTCCTAATAGAATGTAAGCTCCATGAGGGCAGGAAGTTTCTGTTTCTTGTTAACCACTGTATTTCCAGGATATTTTTCTTACTTATTGTGTCTTGAATTTGCCATGTTCGTGACCCAAGTATATTGGTGGATGGGAGGTGGAAAAGAGGGTTGAAGTGGATAAAGTAAAGAGTGAAAAGGAAAAGGAAGTTTATTCAAATAACCGAAATGAATTGTAGCAAAAGGCTATGTGGAATCCCTCTGTGTCTGTCTCTAAATATTCTTTTGTCTTTTATGATTCTTAGTCTTTCCCAAAACTGCTGTATTTCTTGCTAGCAGAGCATCCTTCTGATAAAGCTTTCATGTGCCTTAGCACATGCATAACAATGGGTCTGCATAGAAATAAAATCAATGCATTTTTGTGTGTAAGAGTTTTAACATTTTTAATGTCATTTACTGTCGCAAGGATAAGTAAACAGATTTTATTTTCAGATTTTAACTATTTATGAGATAACAGGTACATGACTTTTCCCTGCAATTTAGATCTGCATCATGCTGTCTTCAGTGGTTTCTATGAGTTGTTTTTCCTTTTATTTTTAACTTCAATTTCTCAACTCTGATGTGCCAGAAGACCTATATTTAAATTGAGCATGAATGGTAAGCTGTCATAAAAGTTAAAATTTAAAGTATTGTTCCAAGAAATAAGTATATTTGTATCTTGTATGTACAAATCCTATAACATTTTCAAAATATCCAGGATTCTTGTGTTATTAAAAGGCCACAGTTTTGCAAGTAGAACTAGCTCGCAGGCACATTTTTGAAGTGCATTAGCTTTTCTATAGCAGTGAATCGTAGATGGAGACCCCAAATTAGACTCATTGTTAAGGAAAATAAAATAGATTTTTCTCAAAATGAATCACACTAATAACTAGATATACTTGATTCTTGTACAACTAATAGATAAGCAATACTCAGTATTGGCATGTATTTCAAAACTTAATCTCTAATCTCATATCACAATTTTTATTCTGTTTTACTTGATCTTAAAATAATTTTGATACTAATATTTAGAAAAGAAGAAACCATTTGCTGTCTTTACATTTTCTTTTGTTTCTGTCTTAGTCTACTCAAGCAGTCTTCTTCCTGCATCTACACACAGTGAACAGAGATACCAGGGCTCTCTGGAGTCTTTCATAAGGCATTAACCCTACTCATGAAGTTTCTGTCCTGATTACCTAAATACCTCCCTACGGCCTCACTTCCTGAACCATCGCCATGGGGGTAGGATTTCAACTAGTGAATTTTATTTTTTTATTTTATTTTATTTTTTTCAGGGCTGGAGACGGAACTCAGGACCTTGCGCGTGCTAGGCAAGCGCTCTGCCGCTGAGCTAAATCCCTAACCCCACAACTAGTGAATTTTAAAGAGACGCGAACATTCAGATCATAGCGGTTTCCATGATCTTTGTTACCATCTTTCAACTCTTGTGTTGCCGTATATCCAATCTGTCTGTGAAGTACCAACTTCCATTTAATAGCATCCTGATGTGTGGTTTTATAACTTTTAAAATACATTTCATTGTTTCTGACTTACAACTAATTTAATTAAGGAAATATATTTTTGGTATGGATTCCTAAATCGTATCTCCTTATTTAGCTTCATACCAATAAGATCTCAACATTCTGCCGAAGAGTTTGTGAATGTTGACAGAACTTACTGGACTGAAATGTCTGGTACATATGCAAACTGAGAAATAATTTATATTCAACTGTTATTTGATCTCTATTGTTAATGGTCCTAGAAGCTTCTCATTCACAGCCATTGAATAGGGAGAGACCAGAATTTCACCTTACACAATTAAACATTAAATCTCTTCTTTGTGCACAATTTATATATATGTATGACCATTCAGTGTTTATTTTGTACTTATTTTTAGTTTATATGGCCACCAGTTTGGGTATAACCAAGAAAAGTTATTTGATGAGTATATGTTTATGTGTTATCTCTGAGCTTTAATCAATCTTGTTATTATAATTTGTTTCTTATAAAAGTCCCAGCTCAATTGTACCTCTGTATCTTTACTCTGTGAAGAGGAGTTCCTTGTCCATGCCTTTATACACTCTGTAAATAATAATGAAATTGAAAAACTGATGAACTAAACCAGAATTTTGTTAGGCTTGTAGTAGTAGATTAATAGCTTCAGAAAAGAGTATAGAAAAGACCTTCCATGGCCAATAATTTCAGACGAGGTGGTATAAATACTACCTCAGATATTTTATTGAAATACATTGCAAATAATAAAACTTTTAAATGTTGATATAGTAGGTTTTAAAAGGATGATCCCTTCTCCAAAATGTCTTTATCTTCTTTAACCATTCAAACATGGATCTTTTTCATTCAGATATTTCTCATCAACACGTCTAGGCTGATAGGGGGTTATTTCTGAAATTATATTGGCCACTGGATTTTAACAACAATGTAATTTCCTATGGTAATTAACTCATACTAAAGAAATTTGAATCTTTAATTATAATTAAAGAATCTTGGGAAGAACATTAGACATCATTGGAAAAAATATTGTTGGCACTCTTAATTATAAGGCATGATAGAAGATATGACAGGTGAAACCTTGTGAGGACTTTGAGCTGAAATAACTTATTCAGAATAACCAACCTTTAGGAGACTCTTAAGATTTTATTCCCATTACACTAATTGTTATGAAATGGGTCTTCATCTTATTCTTAAAAAATAAACTTGGTAGTACTATGAAGGAATCCAGTCACAAATTATTAGAAAGGATTCATTGCATCTCATTTTCAGTTTCTATTTAGAGCAGTTAAACTCCGCCTTATAGCTGGGATATAGTGTAGTGTGGTGAATGAGAGTCATGAAGTCCTGAATCCTGATTTCAGCTCCCATATTTGCTCTTTACTGATCTTTAGCGAATAATTTAACTTCACAAATCTAAAATCTGATCTGTAATATGGACTAGTGAAAATAATCTGCTACTGAGGGATGTGACAGATTGCAAAAAGTGCTAGGAAGAATTTTAATTCATGGTAAGAATAGCAATAATAAAGAATGAATGAAAAGGTGTTATGCATATTTGAATTAAATAATTTTGAAAGTGATTTGTAATCTGCCACAAACTTAACAAAAACAGTAGTAATATCTTAATAACTTCTACCACATTAATACCCTATCATTTATGAATCTGAAATTATTTTTGGTAATAACCAACTGAATATCAGTGTCCTCATGGTCCATAGTACAGAAGATGTATCATAATTGTTCACATTCATACTTCTCTTGCATACAGTGATACAGTTGAAATTGATTCCACTTTGTGCAAACCTAGGATTTATTGGCAAATTGCTGCTTTGTACATGCAAATTTATAGCTTGAAGTAGACATAGAGAGAAATATTTCCTTATGGACTAGAAGTTAAATAAGAAAAAAAAATTTAAAGATTTGTGTTTTAGTCTCCATTTTGACTTCATATAGTGAATGATATACAGTTGAGACTGCTACTAATTGTTAACTGAATTTTTAAGGAAAAACTAAATACTTTTCTTGGGTGTCTGTACTGGAAAAAAAATGTAATTACTTTGATACTTAAATTATTGTCCAGCATTCTCACATTCTTCAAGATTTTGCCAAACGTTACCTTCCAATGAGACTTTTGGTGACCACTCTAATTAATACTGCCCTTAGATGACCTTCTGAACTCCTGCACACAGATCTAGTTCTTTTCCATAGCAACTTTTATTTTTTAATATAATTTTCTATTTTCCCACTTATTTTGTTTATTCTGTCTTCTGCCCATCAGAATAGAATAGCCCTGTGAGGCAGACATCTGTGTTCTGCCCTGATGTCCCTCAAGGGCCCCTGGAACAGTGGCTGACCTGAGTAGGTCTACTCAATATGTGTTTAATGATGGGCTGAATTGAGCCTAGGTAAGTTTGTCAACTATTCTACTTGAGTTTACTTTGGATGTTATTTTTGCTTTCTTATAGGATACTGCTTTTCAAATTTCTTTTTCTGTTTTGCTCCAAGGTAAATCCTCCTTGAAGGACAAACAAAAATCAATAAAAATAGAATCTCCTCATTGAACTGGGGAGTTAGGAGAATGCAGACTTGACCTTTTTTTTTTTTTCCCTTGTTCCTTTTTCAATCCAGGAGGCCTTTGGGAATCTTAAAAGGGATTTGAAAGCCATTCTCACAACCACTGATGGTCAAGGTTTTCCTTTAAAATTCCTCTAATAAGCAGTCTTAAAGGAATGTTAAGAAGAGGACAGTCATTGATCCCTGTATGTCTCTGTGTCTATATAGGTAACAGGAAGAGGCTTCTGGAAGTTTGGCTCCTAAATGGCGTGATACATCGTGAACTTTTCAGAATGTATCTTTAGAAATTTGTGACAGAGGACAGGCTTCAAAGAATGAAGTAGATCTTCTCCTACTTTATTCCATATTGTTTATCCTGTGCTTCTAACAGAGAAGTAGATTCTGCCTTTTCTGGTCCTCAGTTAGCTTTATACACTTAAGGGATTTTGACTTTTCCTAGCCCTTGGTAAATGATTATATGTTCAACTGCTTGACTGATTAGTCAAGGAGTCCAGGTCTGCAACCAGCTGTCCTAAGCTATAACAGCTTCACCGAAGAACTATAGTGGAAAGAAATATCTAAATTAAAAACAGCAACAAAACTGCACTGCTTAAGGCCACACATAGTTTGCTTAAAATCAGTGTCTTATTCATTGTCCTTGAGAGGGAGGGAGGAAGGGAGGAGAGAGAAGAGGGTCTTATTTATCTTTGTCTTAGTAATTATTACTGAAACCTCAAGGAGATTCTACTTTATGTGTTACTGTTACACATGGTGTAAAGCCTCAGCTTTATTGAATAAATGTGTGAATATTTTGGACATTAAGAAATATAATCACATGGATTGTAGTTTACTAATTTTTTGATATAACTTCACACATTCAAATTAGACCTACTTACACAAATTTCTATTATGTCAAATATAGTCCTTCCTTTTCTGGTTTTTTTTTTTTTTTTTTTTTTTTTTTTTTTTTTTTTTTTTTTTTTTTTTTTTTTTTTTTTTTTTTTTTTTTTTTTTTTTTTTTTTTTTGTCATCCATGAATTGCCATGTCCCTATGACCACATTATAGCCCAGGCAGAACTGGAGGAGTTCAAGTAATCTCCAGTAAATATTAGTATTTACTTTGAACCAAGTAAAGGAATGTTATCAGAGCAGTGAATTGAGGCTTTTTTCTTTCATCTTAAAATTCTTTTACTACATATCTGAACTGCTCATGCACCCCTGCAAACCTTGACCTCATTACGTTTGTTCTAACCCAGTAGTTCTCAGGTTGACTGCTCAGTGCACCTAGCACCCAACAGTTATCTGTCATGTATTTAAATATATATACTTTCACGAAACTATAAGAGAATTTTATTCAGTAGGTCCATGGCAGATTGGAATCCTGTGCATAAACCAATAACAAAAAGCTCAGCTCCTTTCCCCAAAACTAGTAAGTACAACCAGTTGCTACAAACTCACCTAATGGGATTTCGCCTTCCAAAAGCTGGTGATTTGACTTTCATAGTGATGAAGCTATTTTTGTTTTTCCTTACAGTGATAAATACACCTTGGTAACTCATTCCATGTTGCTTCTGCATTGAAAACCTTTTCTTGTTAATAAAAATGATAGTTATGATCTTGCTTTTTGAGAAGCCAGCCCATTGAAAAAGGACTAGAAAGAGTATGTGTTTATTCACTGAGGTCTACACTTTACCTCTGCAACTAAGCAGTTTTTCACATCAGAGATGTCGCTGAGCTTTTTCAAACCTTGCTGTGAAGGTCCTTAAAACATTCATTGTGTAGAGTTCAGACTATGTACTTTCAAAAAAGAAGGAAAAGATCAAATATGTGTCAACTTTTGAACATTTTATTTGGTGATCACCCATAGATACTTTGTAATGTATTTTAGTATTATTCCCAGTAATAAACCACGATAAACAAACCACAGCAAAGAAATAGCCAAACAGCAATTGCTGCACTCACGTAAAAATATGCTCAAAATGTATATGTATATTTGTTGGGAAAAGTTGATCATACTGATTTTTTCCCCAGGAGGTTTTAATGACAGGAACATTAAATAAAACAGGAATATGTGGTTTACACAAAGTCATGCTTTAGAAAAAAATTGGTATTAAAAATAAAGAGACTACAGTTTTATGAGACATTATAGCAGCGACAGAACCAAGCATAGAAATTATATGGAGATCTATTATCAGATTTCTAATAATCCTCAGAAGAAAGTGGTTAAAAAAAAGTGTGTATTAAAAATACCCGGGAGAAGAGTGCTAAAGATGATAAAGCTGAACTCTTACGGGGGCAAGAAAAGAGGATGATTTTGTAGCTGCTGAGACAGCAGAACATATTTCCCCAGGTAGAAAAGATGTGGAAGAGTAATGATAGCAGCCTGAGAGGGTTACTTCAGGGTCTAGGGAAGTTCTACCAGGGACAGTTACATATTTCGTATAATTTGAGTGTACACAAAAAGTTATCCCCTTGCCAAGAATAAATCTCTCAGTGGCCCTGCCCTGTTGCAGAAAATTAACATAAAATATTTACAAGTGCTACCTAATTTCAACTAATGTGTCTGTCCTTAGGCAGGGATCTGATGATACGGGACATTATAAAAGTGCATTTTAAGGTGGGGGAAACATCAGATGGCATTGTTCAGCCCTTGAGTTCACCTTAGTGAGATCTACGCAGAGTTGAAAGCTGCCATTATCATATTGGCATGGCTGGTGCCTGAGTCAGGGAGGAAGGAGAATCTGATAATGCAGAGAGTCTTCCTTCTTCTTTGTCAAGGATTCTTTATGTTAGTAGTGCAGATTAAACCAATAAATACACTGGCACTAGTCCAAACTGGATTCTTCTTTCTTTAGGAACCACGTTAGACATAGATAAATAGTGTACTATAAAATTCTACAGCTCGATCTCATTTAGTCCTTTGTCAGTCATTGGTTTTAGAATGTGGGATTCTTGAAGACAGGGGTTTTGTTATTTTTAATTATGTATTGATGACAGAGCTTGGTTCACAGAAGATAACAAATGTTGATGCAAAGCCCATAGCAAACAATCAGGGTGATTGAAGTTAAGTAAACCCACATTAAAATCTTAAATTCACTATTTATTAGCTGTGTGGCTTTAAGAAAGCTTTTCCTCTCTAGCCTCATTTTCCTTATTTGTAAAATGCAGTCAATAAAATTTACCTCTTTTGTTATGAATATTAAATATACAAATATCATTCAAGTATACATTTTAGAGAATAATAAACATAATTGAAAACATGGGTTAGAGTATTAGGAGTCTATTGATGTTTCAAATGAAAGGAAATAATTTTCAAGGTAAACAAAAAGTAACTTTTTAAACTGCATAGAGAAAAGGTAAACAAAATTCAGAAATGTTTGTCCTTTGTATACCTATTCTCAAGTCTCATTGAGTCACAGATGTTGAGAAGGGAAGAAAGGTGCGAGAGAGGTTTAAGAGAAATTGCAAAATATTTTTTGTAATACATCTCTTTCATTGTACTCCTAACCAAAGAATAAAACAGAAGCAAACAAGAATAAAAAGAATCTGAGGTGAGGTAAAAATGCTGGCAAAGAAGTCGTTCTGTCATCTTTTTCTCCTCTAAATAACAAAGGCAAGATGTTTTCCTTTATATTTTTAAAATTTCCTTGATTAGGGTATTAAAATCTTGTTTACAATAAACTAGGTTTAGTGTAAATCAGATAAGCCTTTTGTTCTAGACTCACCGAGAAAAAGCCCAGCATGCTTTTGGCTTCTTTTGTTTAATTGCTTTTCTTCAATTAAGCAAAATATAAGATGAAAACAAATCATATCCCTTCTGTCCTTGAATTCCTTTCTTGGGTGTGTTGTGAAGAGTTAGAAATCATATGAAAGTTATGAGAGGGCAAGCTAATTATGAGAGCAAAGAAAGCTTGGTAGAGAATCAGGAACGAGAAAGTATGTGGTGATGTGTTTTAAACCAGGATAATAGTGAAATTTACAATTTAAAAATCAGAGACTCAGGTACAGTAAAGCATGGATCTCTAATTCCAACAACTTGGGAGACTGAGGCAGGATTCAAGTTTAAGGACAGCCTCAGCAATTTGACAGGACCTTGTCTCAAAACAAAAAAATAAGAAAGTTTGGGGTTGTAACTCAGTGTTGTAGTTCCCCTGGGTTCAATTCCCAATACTGAAAAGCTAAACAAACAAAATCATAGAAGGATTTTTAGCATGGAAAAGGATAATTAACATAAAATAGACACATAACTTTGACCAAAAGTTTACACATCTCCTTGTTCAAATGCCTCTTCAATGAAATCATCTGCTATGGTGATGATCTAAACTCAGTTGGAAAAAAGATGTAAATCTTCCCTCACCAAGTAACAATTTTTAAAGGGTGTTGCACTTACTAAGAAGCCTTTATTTTAATCAAAATATGCCTATTGAGAGTATCACCAATTAGCCATCTGTATGTTATTATTGTTGTTTTCTAAGGTATTTATTATTTCTCCAATGTTCTGTGCTATTTTCAACTTAATTGGAGTAAAGCACAAGGTGTCTAACTCTTGATCCAATTAAAAAAAAACTTTATAAATACATCCCTCCACCTCCATGCCCAGACCCACATTTTTCTCTTCCAAATTTTACATCTTCAGTCACTAAAACTATTCTTCACAGTATTTGAAACCATTCCTAGCTCCTTCCTGGCCATTTCCTTCTCCTGATCTGAATATGCTATAATTGTCAGGGTATTTCTTGAAGTCAAGTCCACAATGAATCACATTATCTCAGAAGCCTGAGCTAGGATATAGTAAAACAGAAGCAGGTTCTGATTTTGGAAATACTTGTGTTCATGTTGCCTAAGGTGTGCATGTGTGTTAGCCAATATTATCATTTTGTTGTCACTGAACTTCTGGGCAGTTGGAACCTAAGCGTTCCCACATGAACTGCTTCGACGTGAGCCTTCCCCTTCTCTGCTCAGCAAGGTACCAGGGGAACTTGCTTCAAGGCCTGAAACGTTTCTGTTCAATTCCGTCTCCAGTCATGTACTAGACATCCTATCTCAGACCCTATGAATTAAAAAGTAAGTAAGGCATGATACCTTTCCTAGAGAGACTTATCGCTCAGGAGATGAAGACATTTTTTATATGAAAGTCTCACAGTAAAAAGCCAAAATAGACATTATTCCTGAGGAGCACCATTCCTTCTCTCAGTTGAGTCCTATTGAATCGTGGCTGCTCACCAGAATCACATGGGTGGGTAATGTATTAATATAGCAGCTTGAGCAACGTATTTATTATCTTGCTGTTGTGTAGGACAGAAGTCTGGCGAGGGTCTCTCTGGGGTAAACCACATTTCTCCTCGGAAGCTCCTATAAGCTCTGGGGGAGAGTTTACTTTTTTCCTTCTCCAAAAGCTTTTGTAGCCACCTGCATTCCTTTGCTCCATCTTCCTTCATCTTCCTACCAGCAACCTTGCCACTCTTGGCCATGGTTTCATAGTATCTTCCAGTCTCCTTTTCTGCCTCCCTCTTGCACTTAGAAGAGGTTTGTGGTTACCTTGGGCCCATATGGATAATCCAGGTTTCTCTCCCTGTCCTTAGGTCAGCTGATTAACAAACTTAATTTACATCTGTAACTTTAATTGCCTTTCCCTTGTGACCTAACCTATTCACAGGTACTGGGGTATGATGTGGACACTTTTGGGGTGCGTTTATTTTATTTTACTGTAAGTACAAACATTATAATCAGAAGAACAATGCAGTTATGGTCATGGAGCTATGGTAGAGAACAGCCCATTCTAACAACTGGAAGCAATGGAATATGAATGTGAAAAAGAAGCTCAAACGATACAACTGGCAAAGCAGAACCGAGGGTCAAGATGATGAAAAGCCTAAAAGAACTAGATTGGATTTGCCTTTAGAAAGAATACCCTGGCCAGGGAGCAGGTTTGAGGAGTGTAAATCTAGAGGTAAGAAAACAGCACAGCAACTCTGATTTAGTCAAGAAAAACAGCAGGAGCTGATGCTGTTGCTTTAGCATCAAAGATGCAGAAGAGCAAATGAAGCAGGAGTTTTGGGAAGAGGCCTGATTTTCTGCTCCTCTTGATGCCCGTGATGTGGATGACAGGTTTGTGTCCTCTCAGAGTCGAAGAATGAAACCGAGGTACACCGAGGCAAGCATAGTAGAGAAGTTTTATTGTAGAAAGTAAAGCACAGGGGGAAGGGAACAGAGCTGATGAGGCAGTGAGGTTTGCCCTTTTTATATAACGTCCTCTCCTGGATAGGTCACTGCTTCCCTGCCCCTGTACCTAGCACACAGGGTTGGGGAATTCTTTGGTCCAGTCTTTGATCCATGCCTTAGGCGCCAATAGAAAGATTGTGGTTCCTTGCTTAGCAGCAGCGAGTGTTTGCATCTGGGCCTGTCAGTGTCAGACCCTCATTAGCATTGGGGGATGTCTTTGCCCTCTCAGGAAAGATGATCTCCTTATCAACCCACATTGCTCTGCCTATACTGAACTTCCTAACTTTTTCTGTCTCATTCCCCTCTCTGTTTAGGGAAACCCAAACTGCTTTGGGGGTTCGGGCGATGACCAAATCTGGTTACGTCTGGATGAGAAAAGGGCGTCGTGGGACAAGCAGTTTGGGGTCTTCCCTTGATAATGTTTGAGTTGAATAAGGAGTCTGTGATAGAGGTCATCTGAAGTGCTTCATCAAAATCAGGAGTTCAGCAGACCCTAAGTTGGAGTGGATCTGCTGAACTAAGATATCAAAAAGTTAATGTCAAAATGAAAATTAACATTGAGTTTGAGAGGGAAAACCAGATCTGTTATTTGGCTCCTCAAAGAAACACAGTGTAATTGAAAGTCTAGGGGTGTACAGAAAAAAAGACACAGTAAACTAAATAGCAGTAGCTAGAATCTCGAATGACAGAATAGAAGGATTAGTCATCATAGAGTGGAGGAGAATGTCTGCTTCATTGATTACCTTAAGGCCATTCCCCATTCAGTTTATCATGATAAAATCTTAAATGTTTGAAAGTGAATTTCTCCCTTAAGGAGAAGGACACTCTTTGGACTATCAGGAATGCATGAGAAAACATCATCCTGTCCCATTTTTAACTTAATGGGAGAGTCAAGTTTCTAGTTACAGGCCCTCCAGACACTCCTTGCACGGTCACAATATTCAGAGGGGGTTCCATGGTAAGAGACAAGTACAAAGGCTAGCACCAGTGTCCAAGAGGAAACTGATCTTTTGGCTCCCATGAAGAAGCATATCTGGGTTCATGCATAGTAATAGGAGGCACAGAGCCATAGGAGTCACAGCCAAAAAAGCCAACCTCAGCCCTGTCAGGTCTGTGTAGGAAACTTTGGACCCAAGGGCCTGCACCCCTGGGGACATTCATTCCTCCAGTTATTTCCTTGACAGGATAGAGCCTTAGTGGTGGTCGCTTTGTGCTTGGCCTGTGGACACTCCCGCAGGTAATGTCCCCCTTTTTCACAATGAACATAATTCTTTTTCATGGCTTGGGGTCCATTCCCTTTCTCTCCTCTGATATCCTGGAAGCTTACTCTTTGTAGGACAGAGCCAGCCAGTGCCTCAGCTTTTTAGTCTCTATGTTCCCTTTCTTTCCTCTCCTCCTGACCATTATTACAAAAGATAGAGGTTGCAAGCTAGGAGATGTTTTCTAAAGATTGATCAGGGCCATGTGCCAATTATTCTAATTTCCTCCGAGTGTCTGGAGCTATCTGAGTGATAAATTTGTCCTTTGAAATTATGTGGCCCTCTATGGACTCAGGGTCCATGATGATGTATTTTCTCCATGGCTCCTGAGTTTCTCCAGAAAGGCTGTAGGGCTTTCCCTGAGTCTATATAAAGTGTTTAGTTAATATAAGTCTGATCACTGGTACTGTTAGCCTTATATCTCAAACATGAATCAAAGAAGCATTAAGAGAGCTCCTTTTTGTAGAAAAGGTAACAAAATGTTTTTATGTTCTACATTGCTAATCTTTAAATAAATTAGGCTCTCATTATTACTTCACAAACATACAGTTAAATTTTTATCCCAGTATAAAGTCAGGTTACTCTAATCCAGTTACAAAATATTAAATGACATAAATAAATACATACTTAAATTTGTCATTTCCATATAAACCTGAAGGAGACCATTGTTACAAACAACTTTTAGTTTGGCAACATCAGCTTGATAAAATGCTGCCCTAAATTTTACACCTTAAAGAATTTATATGTTTGAAAGACATGAACAAATTTAATGCACAACAAAGCCAGTATTAATTATATAGATGGCCTTATATTAACTAAATTTAACTTTTGAATAATAATTTAGGATCCATAGTGTATTATAACAATAATCTTAAGCTTGTGTAGGTTTTGCAAAAGCTTTGAAATTTCTAAATTTAGGAAAGTGTTGACAATCAGA
The DNA here is from genome assembly GCA_004027875.1 of Aplodontia rufa. Lineage (NCBI taxonomy): Eukaryota > Metazoa > Chordata > Mammalia > Rodentia > Aplodontiidae > Aplodontia > Aplodontia rufa. Next base: position 17,193 of record PVKS010003990.1, read on the forward strand.
AATGGACTTATTATCTGGTGTATAACAATGAAACATTTATGTAGTTAACCCAAGTTTGGAAATACAATGTGTAAAAGAGAGCATGCTGGTTACCTTGTCTGTAACCTTACATAAATTCTTATTTTATAAACTTGCGTAACATTTAAACAAGGCTCAGGTGAACATCCAGTTCTTAAATATAGTTCTAGTTCAACTATATCAGAGTGTCAGCTACGTTGAAATAACCTACAGTTTCTCATTTGATATTATGGAGTAAAACAGGTATAAATTACAATTCCTTTAAGATTTAATTTTTCTAAGTCATTAAGCCTAACACCTGATAACTGAAATAACAAGAAGCCCTTGTTATTTCAATAAATAGAATTAGATTCTGGTTCATAACAGTATGTTACTGTTTGAACTTAAGTGAAACCTTAAATAACTTTAAATTGTGTCAATTATATTCAACTTAATAACACAAAAGCTTCTGAGATTTACCTTCCAAAAGCCTCCTGTAACTTACTTAGACACTATATTTCTTTATCCAGAAGCATTTCTTTCTTCATCCAGGAACATCTCTTTAATTCCAATTTCCATATCAAAGTATACATCCATGCCTATATCCTTTTATATTTCTTTGCTGCTTGTTGACCCTTTCTTAAATCTGCATTCTGGTACAATCCTTATGAAACTTCCAATGTTCCCAATTACTTTAAGGTGAGAAATACTATAGGTCATACTATTGAAGTCAAAACAGTTAAAAAATACAAAATGAAATTGCCAAGAGGAAACAGTACCAGTGATCAGACTGATTTATACATATAACCCATTAATGATAAAGCCTCTGTGCATTTAAAGCAAATGTAAGCCAGGTTTAAAATGAACAATGTTTAAAAGACAGCACTTGGTTCTTTCGAATTATTTCATCTAATAAAATTAAACATTTGTGTCATTTATAGTACTGAAATTGATACACAACTGAAACCTTTTGTACTCTTTCCATATAGAATTACACCTCTTAGAATTTTAAGTCTTAACAACCTTGCCTTCTTTTAGTGAAGACCCAGATCAAAGCAATCTTAAATGATCTTTTAGTTTCCAATCTACAAAAGCACATTTAAACCCAAATGTATGTTACCTTATAGAACTTATAAGAATACACTTAATAAACCCAAATGTCATCTTATAGAAACTAAGTCAAGATAACTTGAATATACATAGCAGTTAATGTTTTAACATTGACTTTGCAAATTCATCAGATGTCTCCTCTAACAAACACATTAATAGAGATTAATCCCATTTATGTTAAATCTACTTTATTCATTTTTTTATTGTTAACTTAGGTTATCCATGAAACCAGGATATTAGACAAATATAAACCATCTTTTTCCATTGAAGAAATCCTAGAAGTACTGAATGAAACACTCTAAACTTTATAGAGCATTCTATTGGTTGACCACCTAGAAAACAAATATGTGAGCTAGTACACTTAAACACTTCTTTACTCTTATGTCTAAATGATTTAGATTGACCCTCTTTTTAAATGCATAAGTCATGTGAATTAAAAGTCATTTGGATCAATTTTCTTTTCTCCTTTTTTAAATTTAATTTATGAGCGCTTATCCATAAGCCAATTTGGTACCATATTGAACACACATATAACATACATGTACACAAATACACAGGACACGTGTGCACACAAAAAACCAACAGGAAAAAGATTTTAGAACCTTGGAATAAATATCTTTAGGTGTATAAAATAGGTGAATTTACCAGTAAAGTTGAGCTCAAGATCCAAAAAATGAAATGGCTGTACACATCTTTAGCACCAGAATTAGAGTTAGCCCAGGCATTGAAGGAATGAGAGCAGGTGAAATCCTCAGGAAGTTGTTTTTTTTAAGAATAAAGAAAACCTATATGGAATCTTTCCAATTTCCTTTGTGTTCAAATGAAGAGAAGAGAAGAGAAAACTCCTTAGGAATTAGTGTTTCCTTGATGTTCTTGAGTCTGTTCTACCAGCTTTTTAAAACTGAGTCCTTATTACATTCTCTCCAAAGTATAAGAATGTAGGCCCCTTAAAGGTATCTAAAGTTTAGGAACCTGGAGCAGCTGGACTTTTCAGATCCTTTCCAAGAATCTCAGCATACACGAAGAGAGTAAACATAGTCCCTTAGGCCTCACAGCCGCTTGAATTTAAAAGTAGCATTTGAAGCCCTTTTATTTTCCCCCTCTGGTCTCAAACTGGTTTAAGAACTAGCTCATGTAGTTTGCATTGTATAAGATGGCTATCAAGCAGATAACTAGCTGGTATCTCCTTCCCTTCTACAAAGGAGCTAAGCTGCAAAATGATAGAATGAGGTTTTTCTTGGGCATCCCTGGGTTATGCAGGCTGGTGGTGAACCTGGCATAATGAAGCTCCTGCCTGAATTAGTGGATGCCCTTTTTCAGGGCGCTTCTGACGGTCAGCAATCCTGTCTCTCCTTTCCCTAAACCCTGCTGGAATTATTGCTGCCTTACCAGTGAGGATGTAAAAGTCTTTGTTTGCCACATGCCAAAAACCTAGGGAATCCAGACTTAGTGACTTTTCTGGTATTCCTTCTGCCATTATAAAATTTAATGCCCCACAGTAGAAAAGCAGCCTAGAGTGGCATGCAGTTGAGGCCTTATTTAGCATGGAGGATCTAAGGGAGGATATTTCCCAACTAGTTGTACTTTTAAAATTTGCCTTACACGATTCTAAACCTGCTTTTACAAAGGACAGAGACCAAACACTTAAAATATCTGTGCATCCAAATTTATGAGATAAAATTTTAAAGCCTAACCTCTACAGAACAAAAGGGTAAACATGTCTTAATTACTGCTAAGGAGTTAAAATTCAATTTCCACTAATCCAGGAAAGGCAAACATGTTTTATTTACTTGCTAAGGGGTTTAAACTCAATCTCTGCAACAGGAAAGGTAAACATGTCTTTCTGTAGATGTTTTACTTATACTGTTTCTTTGTTCCTTAGTTCTAATTATTTTGCTTTCTATATCCAATTTTGTTTTAAAGTCAGCATAGCTTCATTTTCCATGATTTCTATATGTTATAGCAAGTATCCTTCTCAACAATCTGCAACAGTTGTCTAAGCAATAGAATTCTCATAGCAATCAGAGTTTCAGTTTGAGTAAATTCACAATATATGTAATTACTAGAACACAGCCAATTCCTAGAAGGGATGGTTTTGGCAATCTCCAGGGCTGGCTTTGCCTAACCCATCCCCAGGCCTGGAGTTTGTCAGACAGAACTTCGGTGGACATTGCCTCCTCCAGGGACAGACAGAGTAGAAACGTTTCAGAAGAGGGAGAGATTGCTCGGCTCACGCTTTGGGGATTAATGGGTCACCTCTTTCTCAAAGATCTTAAATCAGTCCAAGACTTTGTCTCAGGATCCGAGATTCATTGAGTGAGGGTGTCCTCCACAATCGGGCCAAGCCAGTCAGAAACAAAGAGAAACAGGTAGTGATCAATGCTGGTACCCCTGGGGGCTGTCATGGCCAGACTCTGGACAAGAGACCTTCTTGAAGCACTGGAGAGTGGCCCTAGTTAGCTGCCTTCAGTTGTCTCAAGCCTTCCTCTGTTCCACGCACCAGCTTTGCACTGGAGGAATGAGCGTTGGAAGAAGCGTTTGGCTCGTACAGAGGTACATAGTTCTGGGGCGTCTGATCAGCATTGTCCAATCAACTGGTTACTTGTAGGATAACCCCTAAGGGCTGTCGGGAGAGGAGATCTGGGGAGAAGCCTTTGAGACCCATCAGGGAGTGGCCCTGGCCAGAATCTCTCAGTTGCTTCACTCCTGCACTCAACTCCTTGCATCCAAAGTTAACCAGGATTAGAGGGCAACTGTCTACTAATGTCAGACATGTTCCAAGCCCATCCAGAAAGAGAGAAAGATGTAAAGCTGCTCTTTCAGGGAGCTTACCTTGGTGGCAATCTTGTTTCTGATGGATCCCGGATGAGCCCCCATCTGATGTCTGTGATGTGGATGTCAGGTTCATGTCCTCTCAGAGTCAAAGAATGAAACCGAGGGACACCGAGGCTAGCGTACTAGACAAGTTTTATTATAGAAAGTAAAGCACAGGGAAAAGAGCAGACTTCCCCCAGAGTGGGGGAAGGGGACAGAGCCAATGAGGCAGTGAGGTTTGCCCTTTTTATATGACGTCCTCTCCTGGATGGGTCACTGCTTCCCTGCCCCTGTACCTCGCACACAGGTGTGGGGAAGTCTGGTCCAGTCTTTGATCCATACCTTAGGCTCTTTGATCCATGCCTTAGGCACCAATAGAATGAATGTTTCCTTGCTTAGCATCAGGGAGTGTTTGCATCTGGGCCTATCAGTGTCAGACCTTCATTAGCACTGGGGGATATCTTTGCCTTCTCAGGAAAGATGATCTCCTTATCAACCCACATTGCTCTGCCTACACTCAACTTCCTAACTTTTTCTGCCTCATCCTGACAAATGGAGTTTGGACTCACTGCAGATTTCTGAGGTCAAAATAGCCCATTTGGTAGAATTTATTTAAGGAAGGAGAGCAGAGTCTCCACCACCAACCTCATTGTTTAAAATCTATGTAAAACAGGGATTAAAACTGAGTACCAAAATCATTGGTTAAAAATCTATGTAAAACAGACAGCAAAGTTTTCCTAGTTCCCACCTAGGAAAGTACCCTTACTTTAAGTTTTCCCCCTTCTGGGACAAAGGAGTTGCTCACACAGATGAGCCTCATGGTCTTTTGCATTTGAAGGTCCTGAGCATACCCATTAATCTCTCGACCTCTATGGGCTAGCTTCTAGGCATGGTTGAATGGGGCCCATTGTCCAGATTACCTAGCCATTTTATAATCTGTGCTAATCTCCTTCACTGGGGAGTAAGGGTCAATAGAATTTGTTGATTGATTAGATGTAGGAATGAGACCATGACTACAGTCAAAATTGATTCCTGTCATAAGACTGTAGGTGAATGGAGATATTATTTATAGTATGGATTGCTGAAATGAAAATGGAGGTGGAGAGAAGAGAAGAAAATATTCTGAATATTCTGATTTTTTTCTTTTCTTTCTTTCCTTTTTCTTTTTCTACTTTTCTTTTCTTCTTCTTTTTCTTTTCTTTCTTTTTTTTGTTTGTGGATAAAATCAAACTACTTTGAATCTTGATAGTTACAACTTTGTGCATTCAAAAATGTGATTTTCTTCCACTTGGTCGGTCTTTCTTTTTAAGAGAGAGGGATAGTGAGAGAGATAGAGAGAAAGAGAGAATGAATTTTATTTAGTTTTTCATTTGGCTGTCGTCGCTCTGACAGCTTGTTTTGTGCTTGGTGCTGGGGTTCGAATCCACTTACTTGTGCATGTCAGTCAAGTGCTGTAACCACTGAGCCACTGCTCCAACCACTTGATAGTTCTTTAAAAATGGATAAAATATGGCAAGGAATAGTCATAAGAATGTCACAGGGGACCACACTTTTAACATCCAGGTACATCAGTCAGAATATATCATTTAACATCTTTCACTTTTCCTGGCTAACTTTCACTATATGATTAGCCAGATCACATTTCTCCACATACTTCAAAACATGTCTTAAGAAATTTAAGTCAAATACATTGGTCAAACATTTAAAAGACCCCAAATCATAAAGTCATATTGGAAAATTATTTGTATACATAAGTATTAACTATTTAAATAATTAATTCACTCAGTGTTTCCCTTCAGTAAAAGAATTCATTCAGTGCACTATATGTGTAATGTTATGTTCAAAGTCTTTTGTGGAGCATAGGTACATGTGTCATGTTTATAAACATGTAATAAATATAGTGGCTACACAGGAGAGCAGGAGATTCTTAATGAAAAAGCAAAGAAAGTTCCTGGAGGAAGTAGTAGTTGAAGAGAAAAGTGTGAGAAATGAGGTTAGACTCAGTGGGAAAGTGAGCACCTGAAAGAAGGAAGGGCATGATATAGATAATAAAGCACCATCATGTAGAGCATCATCTGGTGAGCGGGGAAGAAGGGCTGAAACTGGGTGAGTTGGAGGGAATCTTTGGAATCAAGGACCTTGCAGCATTGTGGTCCATAGATGTAGATAATTAAATTAGTAGAAAGTTTTCAGGTTTTGGACACTGCCTATCTCCACAGACTCCAAAACTCTCTGTTGAGTGCCCTAACAAGATTCATACATTTCTATCTTTTACCAGAGGTCTTAGAAATCTGAGTTTATGTCCCTGAGTTTATGAGCTTATTTTGGACCCCATTAATGCCAGATATTGTGATCACAGTGATGTGGTTGGGTGCGCTTATCGGAGTCCCACTTTTGTTGAAGGACATGTTAATGAGCGAATTGTAAATTACAGTGGAAGAAGGAATATTATGGGAAGAAGAATCAGTGAGGTTGTGGAAACAGTTAAGGTAAGGGTGATAGGATCTAAACTGAGATTATAACATTAGGGAAAAAAAGGAGGGATCAGATTGGAAAAGCTAGGCAAAATTCCTGCAGGCATGTTCTGTGTTTGTTCTTTCTGTGGTGCTTAATATGCTCAAAGGCCCTCAACAAATAAATCAACGAAGACGTTGGAGGAGTTGATTTGGTTGTAAGAGGTGAAAGGAAAGAACTGAAGGTAACTTTAAGAGCATGAATATAAATACCTAGAAAGGTTAAAATTCTGAGAGAGTATGCAGGAGAATAACATCTTAGGTCAAGTTCTGAGAGACATCCATGTACATGGGTTCAACAGAAAGATAAAAATATGAATATGATCCTGAAGAAAGGGAGGCAGAGTAAGTTGTAAATTGTAGTGTTGAAGCACAACATGAGAATTTTTAATTTAGTTTGTGTCACCCAGTTAAAAATGTATCACAAATCAAATATGGATTAGTAATCTTCTTTTAAAATGAATTTTCAGATCATTTTGTGTAGGCCCATTGCTTTATGGATGAAAAAACTGAGAGATGAATGTTTTGCCCAAGGTCAGTCAACCAGTAGATGGAAGAGTTCCTCCTAGAACATAAGCACACACCCCTGTGTTAAGTTACACCTTGCTCAGTGCCTCCTACTTCTTACCTTATGTTTCCATGTTGACTCATTGTCTACTTAGAAGAAAACCATTTTAATCTCTTATATGTTCCCAAATCTGAATTTAGATCCATTTGGGAAATTCAGATTTGAACTGTTTCATACTTGGAGATTTCTTGATAACTTTGTCCAAATTTTAAGACACGAGTAGAAAGAATCTGGGCCTGCACAGAAGCCCAAGGCAGAGGCCACCACCTTATTATAATTAATTTCAAGTACATCAGCCCAGCCACCCTAACTTGTCTTTTATTTATTTATTTTTGTAGTCAAATTGTTGTTATGAAACAAATCGTGTTCAGTTCTAAATTACACAGATGCTTTAAGGCTTCTGGATAGGTACCTCAGGACCTCTGCTCAGGGTGGAGTACAGGAGGGCAGGGGACTTCAGAGCCCCTGCTTGGTTCAGACACACTGCCATATCCTTTTATAGGTTTTAGTCCTGGGTTTTCCTCCCAAGATTTTGTAAAGTAAAGATCTCTTCAATCAAAATTCTTGAAAACTATTACTAGAGGTTATTGCTCTAAGTATGACACAGCCAGCATTTCAGACCTTACCCTTTAGAATTTTTGGATTACATTAAAACACTCCAAATCCTATTGATTCAAAGGAGTAAATCATACAAATTCAATTTTACTGTAAAACTTCCATGGATCCCTTTAGGCCTGTAGTGAGCAGCCTTTGCCTGCACAGCTCTCTTGGCTTAAGGGCAAATTGAGAGGAAAGTATTTCTTGTTTTCACAACTAAATGCAAGGCTTTCTGCTGAGAAGGAGATTCAGGCAGACCTTGAGACATTCATTTCAAAGGCAATAAAAAAAGTGTTCATGTATCTTTCTCCATTTGTGTTTGTTTCCATTGCTGTTTGTAAACCAAGTTTTATCCTGCTATAATTTACAATGCGGTTTTTCCAAAGGCTCATAGGACATGTTTGGAATTGGTATAATATTGTAGTATATTAAGAACAAAGGTCATGACACAGAAAATTCTCCCTCAAAATACTTATTTAACAATTATTTTAAAGACCAATACTTAATAAAAAAAATTGTCTCCAAGACCATGGATCAATGGAAATAGCTATCACTCAAAGCTTTATTTGCACCAGATTAAGATTGAACTCAACTTAAATGTTTAAATTGAAGAACTGTCACTTGATTAACAATGCTAACGATAGTAAAAGTTAAAATTCAGGTTGGGGTGTTCTTCGGGGAAAATACTTGGAAAGCAAAGAACAGAGATTTACAAGAGCCTCAAGACTAATTCCGGTATCTTATTTATTTTTATCATTTTAAGCCCTATCTAAATAAAAACAGTTTTATTCTACTTTATATTGTCCCTTTAATATATTGGTGCTGGTTGGGAGTAAGTGCCCAACATTTTCTTGAATAAAGTAATATCATTTTAATTTCCTACTCTTCTTAGCAGCCCTATCTTTTATTCATAAAGACCTGCGTTTGATTTGTGAGTATAACTGGTTATTTTCTCTTTCCTTATATTTTAAAAATTATACCAGTATTAGTAGTTCTTATTGAGGTGAGGGTATAGATTAATGCATTAAATTTGCATATTCTCAATTTTAAAAAAGCACTTCTTGTCATCATGTAATAACTCTCTGAGATAAAGAGACACTAACATTTGACTCCGTTTGCAAATGAGAAAAGATGAGCAATATAGTGAATTTCCCAGTCACATGAGAGGTAAAGGCCAAGTTAGACCTGGAAAGTGATACTTAGGTCCCAGTTGAGACCAAGTTACACAGTGTGACAGGTTTTTAAGAGAGTGGTAGAGTACACGCAGACAGGTTTTTTTTTTAATTTTTATTAGTGCATTATAGTTGTACATAATGATGGGGTCTGTTGTCACATACTCCTACATGCACACAATACAACAATATAATTAGTAGTATCCCCACCCTGCTGCACCCCTCTACCTCCCTCCTCCAGACAAGATTTTAGGAAGGTGGTAGAGTACGTTCTCAGCTCTCCTAAATTGCACTGTGTCTCAGAAGCTTAGGAGACAGACTAGTTCTCAGTAAATACAGTGCTGATCCACAAAATGAACAAGAAAGCAAAATTAACTGATATTAAATTGTTAGACTGTTTGGTAACACGTTGCCAAAATAAGCTAAAATTGTTTCTGTTTTGGAGATATGAAAATGCTTCTTTTAGAATTTGTGTATAGAAATAGTTCATTAGTATTTATAGTAGTTTTTGTTTATTTAATTTTTGAGAGAGGCTTATTTTTATTCTTACTGTATGAATTCTAAACTCTGAATGTGATTCAGCATTTATTTTTAAAATTTGTATCTGTTTTTATTTTAATGGTTCTTGTAAGTAAAATGGATAAATGTTTTGGTATAATGAATGTAGCTAAGAATAAATTAATTTCATTTGCTTTGCCCATCTTGTTAAAGAATATTTCTAGATACTTATGAGTGAATTAATGGTGTTTAAGAATTCATCAGGATCCAGTAAAGATTCATCTCAATAGTAAATTGAGGATAGGCCTTCTAAAATAAAAAGAGTAAGTTCTTATACTCATTACCCAAACCTACTGGTTCCAGTTTCCTTTAAGAGAACCATGTAGTTGTCCAATCAAATTCTGAGTTAGTATTAAAGCAAGCAGTGGTTCCATTCACGGGTTTAGGAGTGAGTCCATGTGGGAGGTTGGTTGACTCCTTAGTTTTTCTGTCTTCTATCTGCTATTCAAATTGCAATGACAGATGAAACCATTCTGTACATGTTTTGAAAGCCTGAGGAAAGCTATTTTAATGAATACAAACTAGCAATAGTATTGGTATAACAAACATTTCCTAAAGGGTGTGTGGACTGCTGCAAATTTCTTTGGATTGTTACTTATTCTGTTTTGGAATACCTGATAGTCCAAATTGGATTTTCTTCTTCGTGTCCCATGACATTAAACTGTTGCTGAACATTTCTTTTAGGAATATAAAATTTATTTTGTGGTCACTTAATGAAATTTATTTGAGGTCTTGCATATTAATTTTGTACCAGAACACTAGAAAAGCAACATTGAAAACAGAATTGCCTCATCTTTGTTTTCTTTATTGGTATTAATTCAACTTAATCCTCTCAAGGCAAAACATACTGAACCCCTTTATGTGGACACAAGGGAAATGAGAATTAAACCAAAATCATTATGCTTACATTCTAATCATGAGAAACAGGCATTAGTCAAATAAATAAACAAATATATAGTGTGTCAGATGACGACACATTCTACAGAGAAAAGTCAGTGAATGCTAAGTAAGACAGATTGAGCAAAGTGGTGTAATATCTCTCCTTCTCAAACTCAGTGATTTCAGTCCACCCCAGAAGAGTTCATCACCTCATTCTTACTCAATTATGTTCTTCTTCCCAGCCACCTTAGCTGCTGACTCTTCTTTAGGTCTCAGCCTTTCTGGATCATACATCAGGGTATGCTCTTGCTCATAAATCTGCGATTGTCCCCTGTTGCCTACTAATCTTTAGGAATCTTACTTATCAAGCAATTTCATTGTAATCCCTACTCCAAAGAACAGGTCTGTTCATATTGTATTGAGTAAGCCAATTCTGTGACTGCTTGTACCCTTCTCCCACCTGAAAAGCCACTACTTTTCTAAATACTTTTCTCTCAGCCCAAGAATTTAGTTCATAGTGTCATACTTCTTCTTCTTCTTCTTTTTTTAAGAGAGAGAGTGAGGAGGAGTTAATGTTTTTTCATTTGGTTTTTGTTTTTAATTTATCTATTTGTGTATGCAGTGCTGGGGATTGAACCCAGGACCTCGAGCATGCCTAGCAAGTGCTCTACCACTGAGCCCCCCTTCCAGCCCCAGTAACAACATACGTTTTTATTATAATGAAAGTAAAACTAACTTGGACACTATAATCTCAATTGAAGGCTGATCTCACATACAAATTTAGGGTTTTGGGGAAACTGTGCTTCAAGGATATGCTGCCTACTACTACTCTTCCACTGGAGGGTTGGGATGTGATGCATATGGATATAGTAAGGGTTAGGAATAAAATGGCTGGGATCAGTCCATGCATTCACAGATCGAACATTTTGCAGCTTGTTATTGTTGCGCTGGTCCCTGTTACCCAAGGAGAAAGAGAATTGCAGAGAATTTTAATTATTTATTCATGCCCATGGAGACCTGCTATTTGTTTTGTGTTGTCCTATACTCTCTTCATATATGCATGCTGCTCTGGATTGACTAATTCTCTGATTCTTTTGTGTTTAGGTATTTAATATACACAGAAATGCTCCCTTTTGGTATCTTTCATATCTTATTCCCTCAGTCAATACACACTTGTAAAATACATGTATGCCTGATAGCATAGTACCTCTTCTCTATCTCCTATATATAACACTTGATGCACTGCTGTTGGTGGTGTTCAAAAACACTTGCTGATTCCTTTGAACTTTCCAAACTGACATTTATGCTTCTTAAAGTGCAGTTTATATATTTAATTTAATTCTGCCAGATATCAAAGGTTCTACAATATCACCTACATGAAGTTATGTCAGGCAAAACATCATAAACAAGAACATAGAAATGGTTTGTCAGGTCTCATGTCCCTTTTTCCTCCCTGCCTCTTCACAGATTTTCTTTAACACATCCTTCAAAATATTACAAAAATCAAGGTCAGCCTCTCTTTAAGAGTACTTTGAAATAATCTTTTTTTTTTTTGTTGCTATTGTTTCTTTTAAGTTTTTTGTTTGTTTGTTTGTTTAAATCTTTAGTTTTCTTCCCTGGTAACATTGTTATTTCATGGGTTCAACCTTATTAGCAATGTAAACTACAGGGAAGCAGGTCTCACCTTTACTGATCCTGTTCAGGAAAGAAGTAAGCAACAAGGCCTTGAAATAGAGGGGAGTTTTGTAGATTAATCAGTACAGTGTAGTGGGAAGACCCTCCTTTTAAGATTCATCCCGCTTTATTTTCTTTAGCATTGTCAAAGAATTTTATGTTGCAGGCCTTGAGACCAGTTTTATCTGAGCAATTTTGGTGAGTACTGCATTGGACTTTGGAGCAATGTGCACTTCAGAAATTATAATAGAATCCTGCTCATTAAAGTTGCAGATCTGCACAGAATTTGGTAGGCTTAGAAGTATAAAAATCAATATTAAAAGTCAACCAATTCAGCATATGGTTCATTTATTTTGGTGACTTTAATTTTAATTATTTATGTTTCTGCTGAATAGTCTTGGGTAAATGCTCCATGAAAGATACGTCAACTTCTTGTGAAAGTTGTGCCTCTATTGAGAAGTCTTAACTCTCCATTTGACAGGTATTTTTTTTTGAGTCATCTATATTAGGAAATAATTTTCAATCTGTCTATAGGAAACCAGAATTTGCTTTTCAAAATAGGTACTATCTTCAAAATCTAGTGACTCCTGAAGCATTTAATTTGCTGAACAGAAACCTTTCATGGAAATCTTGCTATTTTCTGGTTAAAAAAAGAAAAAAGCTAAACAATTTACTCTTTAAACTGTATTTCAGCGTTAATAACCTCCATTCGCCCTTTTTTAAAATGTACGTTCAAAGCATCATTTTCTGGAGAATAAATTAAGCATTTTTTTTTCATTTTAAGCAATTAATTTCATAATAAAGAATAAAAATTTAAATGTGGAAATTTAGGTCTTAGAACAATTCAGTGATAATCTCATTGAAGATTATTCCAAAATTGCATCATAGAAAGCACACAAATATCTGTCTCCATTCATTTATCATACCTTAGAAATATATGCATCTATTTTATTTGCATTTTCATAAAATTGTGCTGCAATTGTGCAAATCAAATATATGATAGCTTTTAAAAATCTTTGAAAGTTCTGTCCTTTTTAAGATTAGGAAACTAAGACACTCCTTGGGTTTATAATACATCATTTGAAAAGGGTTCCACATAGAAACCATAAAAGCCTTCATCAAAAAAATAAAATAAAACTGTAATTAAAATCTTTGAGTTACATTGAAAAATAGTAAGATGGTATTGCAAATCTCTGTATGGGCTAGCACTGAGAGGGAACAAACTGGGATAGAAAAATAAGAGAACACGTAAGTTGAAGGAATCCTCCAAAGGGAAACAGAAGGACTGTGCCATAAATTTGCTAAGCTATTGGATGGAAACCACCAAATGCAAGCACAATTTAATAGCAGAACTTTATTTTCAAGCTCAACAAAATTTCTAGCCTGAAGGCAAACCAAGTTCTAGCTCAAAATTATTGTGTGACCTACCAAATTCTAATCTAAACTTACTAGCTATTTTCTAGTCAAAACTACAGTAAAATGGGGGCTGGAGTGGTGGCTCAGAGGTTACCGCGATTGCCCGGAACGTGCAAGTACATGTGTTCAAACCCCACCAACACATACACAACTAAGTGTCAGAGCAACGAAAGCCATGTGAAAAACTTAATAAAAAATTGATCTCTCTCTCTCTCTCTCTCTCTCTCTCATTGTCCTTCTCTCTTAAAAAAAAAAAAGATGGACTCTTGTCTGTTCATCTTATCCATTGAGGTCAATTGTTATTACAATTGAGTTTTTTCCTCATCATTATTTTGTTTTCATTAGCATCATTTTTATGAAGGAACAATTTACCTACAACAAATAATACCCCTTTAAGTTGTACAGTCATGAATTTTGATTGTTGTATATATTTTTCAAGTGACAGTGCTATTAAGATAAAGTCCATTTTCAGTACTTTCACAAGACTTTTTGTGCTTTTTTGTATAATACATCCTGTACCCTCCCCTGGACCCTGGCGACCAATTATTCTGTCTCTCTTCACCATCAGTTAGTGTTTCTTGTATGTAATTGGAATCCCAGAGTATGTGTTCTGATATATGTCTTCTTTTATTTTGCATTTATTCTGAATTTATATTCACCCATGTATCTGTTCATATTAATAGTTTACTCCTTTTTATTGGAGGCAGTATGTAATCATGGTTTTTATGTGCATGCTTTATTTCTTCTCCTAAACCATGTTCTTGTTAATATGCAGGGCTGTATTTTAAATTCTTGTGATCTACTGGGTATCTAAAATAGTTTCTTTACATAGTACAGTTTGGTTTTTTGATTCATCTGTCTGAGAATAGATGTTGGAAAGAAGTTTCAGAATTATTTCTGTATTCACAGTACTCATTTGTTGCAAAGCAAAACATTTTGTGTTAGAAGTAGCAAGTAAAGGATAATGTATTAAGTAGTTATTGTGTACCAGTTACAACGTTCATCATAAGCATGATCTCATTTATCCTTATAAGCAATCCTATGTGGTATTCATACTAAAATCATGCTCTTCAGATAGATAAGACACAGAGAGAATAAGGAACATGACCCTGATTACATTAGCCCATAAACAGAAGAGAGGCTTGACTCCAAAGCCATTGCTTTCAAACATGGCTCCCTGTTTCACCAAAAAACAAAACTAAAAACAAACAAACAAACAAACAAACAAAAAAAACCCCAGATAATTTGGAACATGTTCCTCTGCTCAAAACGCTGGAGTTTATCTCAATTTCTTTCAAATGAAAGTCCATATTGGAGCTACAAGTCACCAGGTTCTTTGTTTTCAGGGGATCTTTCAGACTTCCTACTTTTCTCCCTCTTGCTAACTTTGCTGATTCTCAACCCACTACACATCCTGCCGTCTCAGGGCCTTGGGGGTAGCACCTTTCACTCTGCTTGCTAGGCTGTTTCACACCTGCCAGCTCTATGCTGTGCTTAGACTTAACCTCACTGAGGTCTACCAGGAACTTAGTCACATCAACCTTCCATTTCTTGTCCCCTGCCCTTCCAATCCCTTTCATATTTGTAACCTTCATATTCATTTTAATTTGCAGCACATTTTCTTTTGAAATACACATGGATTACATATTCCATTAGGCTTAATGATTATTCGTTGTTTGTGTTTACAGAGTATAAGCCTTATACAAAGGCAGGAATGTTTACCTGATTTACCCCAAGCGCTTGGAGCAGAAACTTGCACAGAGTAGGGTTCCACTTATGTGTGTGAGTACATGACCTGGCATATTTTTGGTCTTCCCCTAACTTCCATAGTTTCTTCTATAAAGAAGTGGTATTAAATAATGTTTGGATGACTTAGAGATAAGATAAAAATATCAATAGCCTATTCTTAAAAGAGTAAGAAGTTGTTTCCTATTTCAATTACCTAGCATCTTTTCTCTCTCTCATGTTGATTTTATTGGTTCATATTAACACATTGCCAGACCATGTCTTCTAGTTGGAAGGGGCCTGAAAGACTTGAGATAATGTCATCCAGAAATTCCAACTTTGGGTGCTTTGGAGGGTTACAGACCAAAGGCATTTCACGTGGATTATTAATGTTTTTGACTTTGAATGCTTTTAGGTGACATTCCTTGCCCCAGAGGAGGTTTTGTTTTGTTTTGTCTTGGTCAATTTTTACCCACACCTTTTCCTGTGTGGTCCCTCTAATACAATCTCTTTATTTTAGGAAAGAGAAAACAGGTTCAGGAGGCAAAGCAGTTTGCCTACAATGAAGTGACTAGTTAGTGCTGTTTTCCTTATAGGAGGAAAAAAATTGCAATATTGTGGAAACCCAAAGGTGGTGTATATTCTTCTTTCAGCATCAAAAATTACTCCTAAATGATCCAGGATATCCAGAATATCCTATTACAAAACTGAATTATTTCTTATTTACTTTTGTGGGAATTCATTTGTGCTGATGGGAACTCTATTCAAAGTCAAAATATTTTATTTACTGCCTTTTCATGTTAGTTTCTTGAAAAACAGGAGTAATTACATCTGATGTAGGTGTGGGATGAAGAGTATCAAGGAGTAATAGCAGTATCATTTTATGTTTCTAGGAAGAGAGAGTCTTAGGGGAAGGCCAGGAAATTTTTGTTTCCTATTTATAAAAATCTAAATTAGTATCTTGAACCATATTGATGTAATTTATCTCTCAAAACAAAACTTCCATTACCAAATTTTCTTTTCCATTTTTTAAAAGAGAGGGGGTGCCAATTTTATTTATTTTTCATCTGGTTTTTCTTTTTCTGTCATTTATTTTATTATGTAATGCTAGGGTTTGAAACCAGGTTCTTGTGCATGCTAGGCAAGCATTCTATTGATGAATCACTGCTCCAGCCCCTTCAAATTTTCTTTCTTTCAATTAATTAAACATATAGAACAAAATTTCTGATAGGATATCATGTTTTATTAGATTCTGTTATAAAAAATGTCCTTTTTGATGAGTTTATTTTTAGAATTTTTCTATATACGTTGTATAACCACACAGGGAGCCCACCCTCACATTAGCAGTAATTTTGACATTAATCTTCATGGACTGAGAGGGTAACTATTTTATACTCAATAGGCCTTAGATACTATAAAGTAAATTTATACAGTAAATTGCTGCCCATATTATTCCAACTATTCCTGTGGTTATAGAATGTGCTAATTAAACGTTTCTGCTTCTGTAAAAAAAGCACACAGAAAATAGAGAGTCCAAGTAAATAACCAGGGTTAATTTTCAAGAAATCCCTTTCAGGCCATCTAAAGCAGAGTGAATTCTTGATCTTCTATTCAACTTGAATTACTTTTGCTGAAAATGCAGAACAATTAACAATATATTCTCAAAGCTCTGATGAATCAGAATTTTAATAGTTTTGGAAATTCCTGAAGGATCAATATAGCACAATGGGAATCCTCATTAATAAATTATTTTGTTTATTCATACTCACTTTATATTTTTGAATTTCAATCCTAATCTGACATTGGTGTATTGTAATTGTAATACTTTTCTAAACAATCAAGAATGAAGCTATCAATTCAACAAGAAGAATACAACAAGAAGTCACAATAAAAAAATGTCATAATAAAGAACTGATTTATTTGACATCAGTATCTCAGATGTCAAAATAGCTTGTAAGGATCATCTTTTGATCCTTTAAAAATTAAACAATTTAGATGAGACAACCAAACTAAATCTTATGTTAAACCCTGTAGGAAGGTGTACTAATCAGAGTGTCATCCATGTTGAAATTCTTATTGCAAATTCTACACAAGGGCTGGGGATGTGGCTAGGTTGTAGAGGACTTGCCTAGCTTGTGGGAGGACCTAGGTTCCACCCCTAGTACTACCAAAAAAAAAATGTAAAATATCTACACAAATGTGAAATATTTTATTATAGAAAATCCTTTACAGTATTCAAATAAAATACATTTAACTATGAATATTTGTCTGTCTTTTGGCATTAGCCAAACTATCAGGAACAAAGTCTCTCAATAAATTATTTATACACTCTAGGTAATAGGTATTTATACATCTAAATATGTATGTGTCTTCAGGTCTTCCGGGGAGCAGATGCTGAGATGTACCTAGAGGCTCAAAAGTTTCTGAGAGATAGCAACTGTGAATACTACAGCAAGAAAGAAACAAGATGACATAGGGGAGCAAGCCTTAAACTGCAGTCCAGATTGATAATCTCTCAGCCAACTCTGTGGCGATGTCTAGAGTAAAGATTGACTATGAGAAGCCTTCCTGGTTGGGTAGAAGAGTCCAGGCCCAAATATCTCCTTCTTTTCTTCTGTCTCTGCCATGCTTAGTCATTCTCTAAGTCCTTCCCAGGAACATGACCTGAGCAGATCCTCAACATGCTAAATGTTGGAATTGTCAACTAACCGCTCTCCTTAGAGCTGAGTAGTAATTTGTAGGAGGGGGCAATGAGTGACATACAGTCGCTGGCACATATTTATGGCTCCTTCATTCTGTAATGTGTATGCATGCATGTGCTATTAATGAACATGAATGTATACAATATGTCTTATGTGTTTTAACACAGAATGTTTGTATGATTTGCAGTGCTCTCTCAGACTCATAGGAAATCATAGGATTTCCCCTGTAATTTATGAATTTCATGTCAAGATTGTTTTCAAAGATTGAACAATTGCCATTATCAACTTAGTGCCCTAGGTGAAATTCAGACTGATTAGGTGGCTCTATATCTGGTTAATTATAAGTAGCATTGCCTTTGTAAGATTATCAAATAAATCCTTCACCAGTGCATATTACTGTGTGCTGGGAGTGATTAATGAATCATGACACTTAAAGAACCTGTTCTTATCCAGCCTTAGGAGGTTGGATGGCTTTCTTCCTAGTAGCTGAGTAATAATAGTTTGATAGAAGGAACATCACAACTTCCATACAGAATTATTCTTGATAAGATACTTCCATTTTTATGACTTCTTCATCTAATGAAATCTGCCTAATCAATGTCATGTTCTGTGTCAGGTTCTTTTCACCTGCTGTTCTTTCTGCATGTTCCTTCTCTAGATATTGGCAGTACAAGTTTCCTTGCTTCACTGTAATCTCTGTTCAGATGTCAGCTTCTCAAAGGTCATCTCTATCCATATATCTTGTAATAGCTGTTGTCCCCATTATCTTCTTCCCTATTTTTTTAAGTAATAGTTATTTTTTGTGGAATCATATTACACAGCTATTTGTTTATTCCCCAAATATTGCATGCTTTATAGAAAAAGGGATTTTTTTTGTCCATGTTATGTGTTTCTGTGTCCCTCCTTATCACTTATAACAGTGCATGATATATGGAGTATGCACACAAATATATTGTATTTCTATAAAAGTAAGAGTTTACCCAGATTTAGGCTCATGGTACAGTCTTAGTTTAGGTATAATTGTACCATCATGTGGGAAAATTTTTTTCTTTTTAAAGAAAGAGGGACAGCGAGAATGAGAAAGAGAGAAAAACAATTTTTATTTAGCTTTTCATTCAGCTTTTATTGCTCTGAGACTTTGTTGTGTACATGGTGCTGGGGTTTGAACTCCCATACTTGCGCTTGCCAGGCTTCCTGTAACCACTGAGCCACCACTCCAGCCCCAGGAATATTTTTTCTGATGATGATACTTTAGTAAGATATATTTTAACCAAACAATGTTTCAAATAATGACTGTTTAGAAATCCTCAACCTTTGGAGTACTTGGAAAGTTTCAGACATTATAATTCTCAGCAAGGTCAACGAGAATTTCACAGTCTTATTTGAGATTGTATAATCAAATATATTTAGATAAAAACATAAACAATTCCATTCATGTCTGCTACAAAGTGAAGAAAGGAAAAGCAGACGTGGCCATTGCAGCTGACCTAGTATCCTGTGCTTTATGGTCAGTCTGGTAATTATAAAGCATCACATCAATAAAGCTAAAATTAGTATTGATTTCAACTTGCACTTTTCTGTTTCTTCTGCATCCGCAGCAGCATTATTGGAGACACTTTTTTTCTCCATGTCATCATATCGTGGTTCATTGACCTGTTTCTTGGTTTACTATTGAAATACAGACGTTTATATCATTCAATAAATCATTAATAGTTTTCCTGAATGATCGATAGTCACTGACAACACTCTTTCCTTGGTTGGAAGTTTTGATCTCAACCAGCCAGAATTAGAAACCCAACCTCCTAAAGAGTGAAATGTTTGCCATATGTAAATGTTGTGTTGTCAGTAAAGTGGGATCAAAATATGTAAGTTTTGCAATAATTGGTTAAGACTTCAAAGTGTCACACTCTTCTTTATGTTGAAGTCAAATTTAAGAAGAATAATTATAATGAAAATGAATCTGATCATTAGATGATTGTATTTTGTGAATGATAAAATAATTCAAAAATCAAATAACTGTTCTCTCTGTCTAAAGCAGACAACTCATTTCAGAATGGAGCCTTAGTGACCTGGCAAGGTGATAATTAAATAAATTTTGTAGTATTACATTCCATACTTCTATTCATTATGTTTGGGTCCAATGGCTTGATATAAATAGAAATGTTTCCTTGAATATACTTACTGCTTTTAGGAAAACTAGAAGTTCTGATACAAAGATCACATTGTCTTTCACATAGAAAGACAAAATGTTGGATATAATTGGTCTGAACTTTGAGATATTGGGGAATGATAAACATCACTAAAGAGAAGATAAGGACAACTCTGGCCGGACAGAACACTCACAATCCACATTTTAAACATAAGCTAAGTTAAACTGTAAGACAAATGATATGTTTTTCAAATAGTCTCCCTTAAGTAAAATGTTGTTTTCAATCTTCATATTTCTTCTTATTCTTTCCATATGATATAGGAAATAGTGTTATATGCTACATTTATTTAGTGCTTGGTTCCTAAAGTACAAAAATATTATAATTTTCAAATTATGTAAAGTACAATGCTATAAACTTCTTTTTGAGGTTAGATTCACTTACATTTGCAAAGATCTCTAATTAATGATCTCTAATTAATGTACATCTCTATGAATAACCAAAACCGATATCAAAAGCAATTTCGAAAATTAGATGATGGATATTAATGATAAGGAAACATATAGGTTCAGACCCTGCATAGTATACACATTTGTGTTTGATCTAAAACTAAAAAGCTTCTATATTAAATTAGCATCAGAAAGTCATGTTATGAACAAATGAGTTATAAGAAATTACTAACATGTAGCATTATAAAAAGCATATTTGAATCTTTCATTTATTACTTCTTTAGAAAAATGCTTTTTTATTAGTTTTGGAAAAGAAATGATGGGAAAGACTTTAAATGTTTGAAAAGGAGTAACAGTATGATATCATAAGTATTACATTTACTATGTTATATGTTGAGTGCAGTTATATTCTGAATTTTTGTTTGTTTGTTTTAGAGAGAGGGACAGAGAGAGAAAGAATCAATTTTATTTAGTTTTTCATGTGGCTTTCATTGCTCTGAGACGTTGTTGTGTACGTGGTGCTGGGGTGCAAGCTCATGTACTCCAGCATGCTGGGCAAGTGCCGTAACCGCTGAGCCACCACTCCAGCCCTTTGTGAATACTTTTTAAAAAATGTTTTAAACTATGAAATATTTTATTTCTAAAGTCTGCTGAAAATGTTAATGTAGAGCATGAATTAATGATGCAATAAAAGTCTTGTTTCATAATTAAGTGGAAAGTTATCATCTCTAGGAAGACTTTTAGCTATATTGTAAATTACTCTGAATTTAAATACATATAGCTTATACAATTACATAGATAATGTTTGCATGTAAAATCCCACTTGCTAATCTGAGAAAAGAATATACAAGTTGCATCATGGTCTTATTTTGAATTTGATATTAAACAAATAAAATTGCAAAGGAATCTACTGCCAGAAATTGTTTTTCATTTATTTTGATTGAAGAGAGTTTGCTTTTAATTTGTATGAATGTTTTTGAACAGTAGCTGTGTTGAAGTCAGTGATAGGCGGATTGGGAGACACAGGAGGAACTAGAACATAGCTACTTTAAGTAATTTAAAAAATCAATATGCAAGAGTACATTTAAAAAATGGAAACAAAGTGTTTTGGATATTCTGAAGAACTCAGAATACTTCCAGTTCTAGGGACTTTCAAAAGAGGTCACATCTGAAAAGCTATTTCAAGTCTTAGTGGGATTTTAAGTACATTAAAGAACATGGAGCAGAATTATAGTTTACGCAGTTAATGTTCTTAATGAAACTCCACATTTCCAGACTGAACTCTTTTCTTTACAAAAGAAAATTTAAAAAATCAAGCCATGCCTAAATATAAAGAAAATCTTAGATGCTGTGCTAAGATTATATTTGGTTACAGTAGTCTGATTTATAATGTAGAATACCAATGAAATGTACCATAATCTGATATTTCCAAATAAGAGTGCTCTTCCTTGGGTAACAATCATAAAAAGACAATAAAGTAAGAAAGCAAGTTCTTACCATAGGTAGGTATTAAATCCATCAGGTCAAGATAAACCATTTCTTAATCAGAGACAGAACCTAAGAAGTGATCTGTGCTAATTATCGCATGAAAATTAAACAAGATTTGTGCCACCGAATTCAAATTGAGTACCTGTATTATTGTTCTGATTTGGTATGATTATTGAGAATGCATTGTCAGGGCAATTAGAAATCTGCTGTTGTCAAAACAATTTGGAATAAATGCAAGCAACACTCTGCTTTTTTTCTGACAATAATAAAGCATTATAACTATTGCACTTGGAAATTTTCTGCAGAAAAGGGGAGAAAGAGGGAGGGAGGCAGAGAGGGAAGAAGGAAAGAAGAAAGGAAAAATTAAGTAGGTCTCTTTTAACTCTTCCAGTTACTTGACTAATTTCACAGTCCTCCCTTCATTACCACCTTCTTTGCTTCAAGTCCATTTCTGCCCCAGGGAAGAGTCCCTCACACATAGTTTTGACTGTGGCATGAAATTGCTGACAAACAGAAATCTGAAGACATCCTGAATTTCATCTTCTTTGGACCAAATCTCATGGACTTCCCTTTTTTCCAGTTTGTATATTTTGTGTCTTGACCATCCCCCTCTTCCTCTTTCACAGTTTCTAAAGATTTATTTGGTTGTTTTGTGTTGTTTCCTCTTTTACTGTTTGGGGTGATATTTACACCACTTTTCCTGAAACTGTATTTCAAAGAAAGGTTGTGACAGTTTTAGCTGTTGTCAGGTACAAAGAAATAAAGAGTAAAATGTAGTATTCAGAGTGTTCCTCTGGATTAATTCTGTCAGATTTCAGGAGTAATCGCTATTTGCCTAATCACCTCGGCTGCTATCCTACTCTTGGGAGTATTGAGAAGATAGATATTGTCGTTCCTTAGTGTACCTATAGAAATCATAGTGTCCAAAAAAAAATTAAAAATACCACTGATTATACATTACTGCATCTTTTCTACTTTTTTTCCTGAAGATGTAGTTTTATTTTGGAAAGACAAAGCACTAACCGTTTTACAGTTTGGTATGAGAGTCTTTGGCTTCCAGTGAACAACGTGGGTTAAAGTGATGGGAATGATTTCTCTGGGGTCTGTTGCTTAAGCACAAGGTGCTTCACACTGGTAACTCAGTCTCACCTTTCCCCTCAGTGTGAGTAGGGATTTAACTAATGAAAAATAGCAAAGTTAAATATTTCTTTGTAAAGAAATATACTCTAAAATTTATTCTCAAAGACACAATTCCTTTTATCAAAATTTTATATTGCTGGGCATAGTGGCACATGCTTGTTATCCCAGTGACTTGGGAGGCTGAGGCAGGAGGATCAAAAGTTAGAAGCCAACTTCAGCAACTTAGTAAGGCCCTAAGCTACTTAGAAGGAGCCTGAGTCAGAAAAAACAAAAAAGGGCTGGGGATGTGGTTCAATGGTTAAATGCCCCTGGGTTTTGATAACCTGGTTTAAAAAAAAAAAAAAAAAGAAAAGAAAAAGAAAAATTCTGTGTCATAATTTTAATTCATAGATAGTCAAAAATTAACTAAAGTTGAGTCATTAGATAGATCCCATTTTCTTCCTGCATTTCAGATTTCTGCCTTACTCTGAGGATTGTACCTGCAGTTGTTATTTTTTAGAAGAGGGGAGTATTTCTTTTCTTTTTTCTTTTTTTTTTTCGTTACATCGTTACAGATGGTCTTACAATTAGGAGGGAATCATTATCAAACAATCAAGAACAAATGTATAATGACAGAGCAGGCCCAGGCTGATGCCATTCCATGGTTTCCCCTCTTGGGTTCCCCATGGTTCCATGTTTCCCCCTACTTAACCCTGTGTTAATTGGATTTCTCAAGGAAGTCAGAGGTTCCCCACTGAGTTGATTCCCCCACCCTCGCTCCCTCCAGTCTTCTTGATATCCTTCCTATTCAGAAGAGGGGAATATTTCTGAAGTTTTTCACTAGTTTAAGTATTTACAAAATCTGCTAACATTCACAATAAAATAGTATTTAATGGACTACTACTTATCTAAAACTGATATTCATATTAAGATAGTTAACAGTTTATTTTTCATAGAGTTTGATAATCTAAGCAGATTGAAACACACCACATTTCTCTATTGGATCAAGTACAGGGAAATGTAAGAATTTTCTTGTGCAAAATCAGAACTCTATTTGAGAACGGAAAAGAATCTGGCACAATTAGAGTTGGTCAAATCTCTTTGGGATGCTGAAAATGCAAATTTGAATAAAACAAGGCTAGAAGCATTCATTGTCAGATCAATTTATTAATCTTATAAGAAAAAATATATTTTCAAAAAGTATTACATTAATTTTAACAACTGCTTATTCAATACCCTTATTTTCCATCACATTTCTCATCCCAATTTTAACAAATTGTGAAAATTCTTTGAAGTTTGACTCATTCTTTTTCTTAAGGAAAGACACAGATTTAGAAAACCAAAGAACATTTGTGTTAGAGAAACACATGCTGATGAATTAATGTTTGAGATAATAATCCTCATTGGGTTGGGTGATTTAGAACTTAACGTTCTCAAAATTATAATATAGCCATTGTTAAAGACCAAAAGAATGAAATAAAAGTGTTGTCCTTAAAGGACATTTCAAACTTGCCAGGCAGAATGTGAGCAAGCCTCATGATTGCTCAGTGGGCTCCCTGTTTCTTAGATGGACATATTGTCTGTTTCACACAAACACTCCCACCCAACCACCCAAGTGACTATTGATAGAACACAGACTTTAATAACGTTTCCAAGCAGCAAGCAACTTCCTTTGGGTTCTCAAATTCATATTTATAATGCTTTTTTTGTTTTGTTTTTAATTCTCTACATTTCAACTCATACGAGTTTGGCTTATTTATTCCCCATCTCATCATTTTGCATGTTGCAATACAATAGTTTTTTTAAAAAATAGAAATATTTACTTAAATAGAAACTACAATATTTTAGATAAAATTAAAATATGTGGTCTACAGTTTTCCCCCGGAGTCTTATTTAGACCATCATTTCAATGCCTTCCAAAACTAACTCATAAGAAGCAAATTTGTTGACAAAATATGTTCAACAATATTAAGTGAATTTCTACCTTTAATTTTCTACCACCTCTCTCATTTTTATGTCCTTTATGTTACTTTTACTGTAAGCCATCCAGCCATTCATAAAAGTGTTTAGGTAAATATTTTTGTATAATTTCACATTAATTAAGTCAGCAGTATATGCTTGTTATACTACCCAGTACACAACTTAAAAGAAAGCACAAAATTGGATTTACTAGTCTATAAAATGGTCAGATAAAAATGTCTGTATTAGTTAAAACCAAAAATCCAAAAGCTATTCTAAACTAAATTAGGAAATTCCTTATAGTTAAGCAGTGCAATGAATTCCCTTAGATATTTTGTTTAATGTTTCATTTCCCTGCTCAGAGAGTCCTTTTAGGAAAGACAATGATCTGCTATGCACTTTTATTTCTAATCTCTTCTATAGTTGGATGGTATAAATAAAGGGTTTGTATACAGAAATAGTGACAGTTTTTGAAAAGATATCTATCTCCTTTCGAGAGTTTTTCATGTGGATGATTTTCCAGGCTCATCATCAGACGTATTTAAATGGAATCAATTTTAGTTTCTCTCACAATGAGATATGGTGGGACCTGTTAATAGTACTGACTGCTTGCTCTTCACAGATCTTGGGATTACTTCATCTGAGCATTTTCGTTCACTTGTGGCAGAATCGCATGCTCTTTGACCAAGGGGATCTCATTCTGGATGGCTTCATTATGGGGTCATTAAAGCACTTTGATCAGATTTTTTTATTCAGGCATATGATGTTTTTTGAGACCAACATACAAATACATGTTGATATTTTAAATTTGGTTAAAAACAATCTGTTAAGAGGGCTGGAGCAGTGAGTGGCTCAGTGGTTATGGTGCTTTCCTGGAATTTGCAAGGACCCGAGTTCAAACCCCAGCACCACATACAGGACTAAGTGTCAGAGTGATGAAAAACAAAAATAAAATTGCTTCTCTTTCTTTTTTTTTTCTCTCTCTCTCTCTCCGTTTCACTCTCTCTCTGTCTCACTCTCTCTCTCTCTCTATCTCACTGTCTCTCTCTCTTTCTCTCTCTCTCCTTTAAAAAAAATCTGTTGGGGAAGTTGATATCACTTGTATTCTATTTTTGGTAATTTATGGTCAGCAAGCATAACTGTTGAAACACTTCAGTTTAATTTGAAATATGTTTAAGATATAACTTTCTTGATATAAATAATGAGTTGTTGGGTATAGTTAATGTCTATGTACTGGGATGTCACAGCAGACCAGAAAAGATAGTACATATTGTCGAATCCTGGATGATACATTTGATAAAATTGTTGCATAAAGATGAGCCCTCTTGTGCTACCTTGTAAGGTTACTATAGTTACAGACTGTTGCTTTATTGGGATTTCCCATACTAGGTACCAAACCTAAAGTCTTATTTTATATTGTTCTGAAACCTTTTCTTTGAAAATAACCTACTTTGTAAAAGGTTCTGAATTATTTTTGCACTTTTTTCCCTTTCTTGAACAAACAAATTATTTTGAATACAGTGGAGAACAAAAGCATTAAGCATATGTTTCCCTTCCAGACACTGAACACAGGACTGAGGTTTGTAAAAAGCAGTATGGTCTTAGCTGATAGACTCTGCTTAACAATATTATTAAATCCCTAGGTTTCTTTCTTTTATTACAACTTAGTTTAAAGCAGGATTGTATGTATCTGTGAACAATGAGTTTGAAAGTACCGTAGAATTTCTATGAGATTGCTACAATTTCATTGTAAAATAATGTGAAATTTTGTTTGGGAAATGCAGATTAGATGCACCTGCTCTGGAGCCCCTGTGCTAAGTATTGGGGCCCAAGGCATGAATACCTGTTCTTCTGTGATATGCTTAGTCTAGTTTCCACTTTCTATGTAGATGAACATAGGAAAGTTGCTCTCCACTATTGAGGAATGTGTGGTTCTTTTGAGAAAGAAGAATAAACTTCTGTGTTTTTGGAATACCCAACTAAATGGTGCTGGTAATACTATGAAAATAGTTATATATTTCACATAATAATAGAACCTAATTTTTGTTGTCTGTGGCACATTAAATTCTTCTCTGATAGATTGTTTTCATATTTTGTGTATCTTTCTGCGGAAGGAGCTCAAAAGAATTTCAAAGAATAAAGGGGGCATTTAAAAAGCTTATTTTGCACCCCTAAGAAACAAAATAATTCCTACACAGTCAAAAACTGTAAAAAGTAAAAAAGAAAAAAAAATCAAAGGGAGATCTGTAGAAGAAGGAAGGGACCAGGGATTGGGTGGCAGAGCGAAGGGAGAAGGGGTATTGGTCAAATTATATTGTTATGTGCAGGTACAAATATGTAGCAACAAATCACATCATTATGCACAACTATAAAGCACCAATAAAAATGTGGTAAGAAAAAAATTTCAACAAATAAAACATAAAACAATAAGCTAAGAGAGCATGAATATCTACACACGAAAAACACATTGTTGTGATGGTTAGTAGCTCACTAATATTGAGTTGACACATGTATCTGAGTTACTCATTAACTAATCTCGCTTACTTTAAGGAGTTGGCAATTCTGTGTTCTAAGTTTGTGCATTTCACAGATAAGGTACCTGAAGCTAAGGACAGTTAAAAGCTTTTGCTCAGAATCACAGTTAATGAATTTAGAAATGAAAATAGTTAGGAGTAGGATGGGTAAAAATGTCTGACTTTTTTTTTTTGATACCTACACAGTGTATATTCCTACACAGTGTATTCATTTCATATCCAGTGTAAAACTGTCTCATTTCAAATTCTGAAATTACACGAAATTGTATAAAGAGAAGTGAGGAATTACCTTTGAATCCTCTTATATATTTGGTCTCAAATTTCTACATTTCTTTTTGGGATTACTGAGGATATAACAGATACCAGACATACTATTTTTTGTAACTGAATTCAGTTAATTAGTAGATATTGTTCAGAAACCTTTTTTTTTCACTTATTCAAAATTGAGGGATATTGCTGAAAGTCAGTTTATAGACACGTCTTACTGATTTTTACTTATTCCAAGAGAAACCTTCCAATTTACAATAATGTATGAAGTTCACAATTTAATATGTCTATTTTCTGTGTAGAAGAAGTGTATATGTTTATTTGTTGGAAGTAATAGGATAAGCTTCTAGTGCATTTTCAAAACTTTCAGTTCAGTTCTTAATTTAGTCTCTCCCCACTACAGTTCATTCTTTACCCCTTTTTTATATTAGATATGTAGAAGTGAGTGTATGGCCAGGCACGGTGGCCTATACCTGTAATCTCAGAGGCTGGAGAGGCCAAGGCAAAAGGGTCACAAATTCAAAGCCAGCCTCAGCAATTTACCAAGGCCCTCAGCAACATAGTGAGACCTTGTCCCAAAACAAAAAAATAAAATAAAATAATAAGTACAAAGGCTCAGTGGTTAAGTGCGCCTAGGTATAATCTCTGGTACAAACACACATCATAGCCACACACAGAGACAAAGACACATATATATACACACAGATACAAACAGTCACTGAGGAGTGAGTGGCCTTTGCCACCTTACACTTGTTCTAGATGATTTTCAAGCTCAAGACTTCTTTTAGTGCTGTCAGAGACTCATCTTCCAAATGTATGGTGAGCACAAGTTCAGGCTAATTTAGGTTGCTGTGTTTGGTATTCAGTTGGTGTTACTGACCTGTGCTACTAAGACACACTGAAATGATCCTTAGATGCTTTACATGGATTTATGAGAATTCAAAATTTCAGGTTGTAAAATGTCCAGATTTGATGTCTAAAATAAATCTAAAATGCCTTAAAGCCTTCTCCTCATTCAGATGAGAACTTGCTAAATGTTTCATACATTGACAGAGTCTTTTAGCACTTTGAAACCCACCATCAAATCTACTTTATGAGGACTCAGTATCTGTGGAATGTTGTCTTGAGTCAGGTGATGTGTGAAATTGAATATTCACTTTGTGCTGGTACTAGTTTAATCTGCATTTACGAAATTAAATAATACATTATGAAATTAACATACATGCTATGGGAAAATACTTAAATACTTGTAAGATATATCTGTACAAAGTTTTTAAGCAAAATAAAAAGGCAACATATTGTGTAAGAAAAGGGTAGTTCTCGATTAGCTAACATTTGTGGTAACATCAGACTGATTAATTTTGTAAATGAAAACTGTTTTTGATTCAATTACTATTTTCTCTGATAACACAGAGAAGAATTACCATTAGAAAGAATGGATCCAAATAATACTTATGCAATCATTCAATTCTGATAAATTCATAACCTAAGCATATATATTATTTGAAGGGGCAAAATATAGAAGATTCAAGAGACTGGGGTGTGGGCAATGTGGGGGTAATTCTGGTTTAATAATATATGCATATCATATCATTACTTTTCATGCATTTATGATTGTACAATAACAACTCCTTAATAAAAATTTTTTACAAAAGAAAGAATGGATCATGGTTGGGAAACTAAATGGTTTTTCATACATATGTCACCTAATTTTTTTTCTTTTCTTAGATCATTGTGTTAAGATCAGTTAGGGTTTTTTTTTTCCCCCTTTTGATTTTTTTGGAAAGGGGTGGTACTGGGGATTGAGTGCAATAAATTGAATGCAGCTGTGGTTTGCCACTGAGTTATATCCATAGCCCTCTTTATTTTACTTGATATTTTGAGACAGGGACTTGCCAAGTTGCTGTGGCCTTCAATTTGAGATCCTCCTGCCTCAGCTTCTATAGTTGCTAGATTACAGGCATGAACCAACATGCTCAAATGCATTGTTAACTTTTTTTAAAATTAACGACTTTAGAGATTGCCTGTAATTGCATGTATTTCACAAGTTTCTTATAGGAAGAAGAAAAATCAATTACTTTAGTAAATAGGTCATTAAGATACAATTATTCAAAACTAAATAATAACTTCCATTTTTATGTAGAAGTTGCTTTACTCACAAAATGAACACTGAATAACAAATGGTTTCATTTGGAAGATCACTTCTCAAGATCATTTTAATACCACATTTAGCTACTATTAAATGCGTGTGGACGTGCAGATTTGGATTGCTAAAAATCACCAATTATTTAAGATAAATAGAATACAACTAATAAAACTTTGATTGAACATTGTTGAGAAGATGACATTTACTATTCAATATGCCCACTTCTATCTATTGCGAAAAATAGGAGTCTGGGTTGTTTTTCTTAGTGCTTTTTAAAATCTTTTTTACCTTTTTGACTTTTGCTTCCTTGCCTGCTACAGAAACTTGTTCAAAAGGTGAACTTGTTTCCTTGTGCTTTTTAAAATAACTAGTTTTGTGCTTTTTGTTCACTTTTGTAATTTTTTTGTTGTATAGTAAGTATGTAGTTTGGAGAACTTATCACACTCATGTGTTCCGGAAGAACCAGAACATTTCTGGCACCCAGAAATACCTCTACTAGTGTTCTATTCCTGGCTATGCACACTACACAGTGCACTCCTCAAAGTAACCAACATCCTTTCTTATAACAGCCAGTTTTGCTTGATTCTGTTTTTTGTGAAAGTAGACTCATCACAGTATGTAAACTTTTGTGCCTGGATACTTTCAGAGTTGTATTCATTAACCATCATCCTCACACCATTCTGCCAGAGTATTCCATTGCTTACCAACCACAACTTATGTACACTATTCACTATTAATGAACATTTAGGTAGTGTTCATTTTCAAATTATAATCCCACTAAGAACATTTTAGAAAATGTCTTTTTGCCTTCTTTTTCATTTCTGTGTGTATGGAATTTGGGGTCATAGGATATGTAGAAGTTTAGTTGTATTATGTTCTGCAAGTTTACCAAGTGGTTTTGGGTTTATGTTTCCAGTAAAGGGCATGAAAGTTCTGGTTGATGCACATCCTAGCAACATTTCAAAATTAAATTCTTTTTAGGATAAAAACTGCATTATCTCACTTACATGCAGAAATAAAGAAAAGCATAGTGGTCACATAAGAGGGAAAGGGGATATGGAGAGGTTACTCAGTGGGCACAAAGTTACAGTTAAAAGAAGAAATAAATTCTGATGTTCTGTCATACCATAGGGTGGCCACACCTAAATATTTAATGGATATTTCAAAATACCTGGGTCTTAGAACAAAAAAAATGATGATGAATATTTCAAATGATGGTTAATTACCACGATTCCATCAATGCATAATATATACATGTATCAAAATAGTACATTTTACTGGGGGTTGAACTCAGGAACACTTTCCCACTGAGCTTCCTCCCCATTCCTTTTTTAAAATTATTTTTAATTTTGAGACAGCATCTTGTTGGAGGCTGGGCTTGACCTTGTGGTCCTTCTATCTCAGCTTCCCCAGTTGAAAAAAAATTACTCTATTTGGACCATTCTCATGGATGTGTGATCACATTGAATGTTGGTTTTGATTTGCATTTCTTTAAAAAGTAGTGCAATTGAACACAGAGCATCATATTATTTGTTCATTGGCCATGTGTATACCTGCTAAAATACATTCAGATTTTTTGTTTAATGACTATATTTTAATTGTTTTGTAGTATTTTATATGTTTTGCATAGCTTCAGCATGTTTGTAAAAATCTCTCCCACTGTTTCTTCTTTTTTCTCTCATGGTTTAACTTTTCATGGTCAGAAATTCTTTTTTTTTTTTTTTTTTTTTTTAAGAGAGAAGGACAGTGAGAGAGAAAGAGAGAGAACTAATTTTTATTGAGTTTTTCAAATGGCTTTCGTTGCTCTAACACTTAGTTGTGTAGGTAGGTGCTGGGGTTTGAATCCATGTACTTGTGCATGCTGGGCAAGTGCCATAACCACCGAGCTACCGCTCCAGCCCCCAGAATTTCTTAATACTAAGGAAATACAACATATTATTATTTCTTCATTTTATGCTTAATACTTTTTGTCTTGTTAAAATCTTAGCTTCTTCCTAGACATAAAATTGTTCTAATTCTTTCTTCCTCTGCTCCTCTCCCTACCCCTCTGTATCCCTCTTCCTTTCAATCCCTGTACTAGGGATTCAGTCCAGGGTCTTGCACATGCTAGGTAAGCACTGAACTACATCTTTAGCCATTTAAAAAAATTATATTTCATTTTGAAGCAAGATCTGTCTAAATTGTCGAGGCTGGCTCTTAACTTGTGATCTTCCTAATTACAAGTGTGTATCCCCATGTCCCATAAAAATGTTCTGTTTATAATAGGTATAGATACGGGTGTTTACATACAAATATTTCCATATGGATAATCTGTTGATTTAGTGAGTTAGAGCTATTATGACAGTCATGTAAGGTCTACTGCTTTGTTCTTCTTCCTTATGGTTTTATTGGTTGTTCAAGGCCATTCATATTTGCATTCGAGAATCAGTTAACCAATATCTACCAAGTGTTTTACTGGGGTTTTATTGGTATTTCATTCACATTATACATGAATTTGAAGAGAATTTATATCTCTATACTATGGAGTCTTCAAATACTTATGCTGATAAATTATTTATATTTAAAACTTTCTATCAGAAATTATTTTAGTTTTAGTTGCCCATGTAGATGTATTGCAATTTAGGATTTAGTTATAATAATTTGATATTTTTAATGCTGCTGTAAGTGGAATTTTCAAATTTAGTTTTCCATTTCTTGCTGGTTTGTTGTACTAAAGGAAAAATTTACATCTCAAGGTTCAATAGGTAAGGAAGGCTAATAATTAAGACTTTTGCAATGGGAAGGGAAGAGAGGTCAGAACTTATCTAAGTTCAATTTTGCTAAAACGAAGGATTGAAACAAAGAGTGGAAGAGTTTTTAAGAGCTGATATGGGAGGGGTAGGCCTCTCTGTCAATTAATTGGTCTTAACCAAAAGAAAAATAAACTTGCTCATCACTTCTTGGCAGGAGGTAGTTTTATAGCATGAAACAAGGTGTCCACCCACCAGAGTGGGGCTCCTACCCCTCTGCAGGGACTGGGAGAGATTCCATTTCAAAGGTTAGCTTTCTAGCCCTTGAAAAAGACAGTACTAGTTCGTAAAACAGTTAAGAATGGGGGGGAGAATTTATAATTACAGATTTTCTAAAGGATATTCTCTAAGACAAGGGAGTGAGACCCCACTGTGTGGTGAGACCATCTGAATTCTCTAAGGGAAGTGATGAGAGGGAGGCCAGAAGCTTAGAGGCAAGAAAAATCCTCCACAAAATTTAGTCAGTGCAGAAGGAAATGTGAACAGTCTTTGTCAGTGGGGATACCATTATTTTTGGTACATTGACTTTTTTCTTTTTAAGGGTGAGAGAGAATTAATTTTTGTTTATTTTTTCATCTGACCTTTGTTTCCCCATCACTTAGTTGTGTTATGTGGTGCTGGGGTTTGAACAAGATTCCTCGCACATGCCAGGCAAGTGCTTCACTGCTGAGCCACCTCTTCATCCCCCTACATTGACTTGTTGACTTGACTTACTATACTGAGCACCTACTTGTGTACTTAGTTTCAATTTCATCTCTGCTTCATGTGAGGATACAGTAATATAACTTTTTCCTAAGCAAAAATAAAAATTAAAGTGAAGATATTTGAGAAGAGAGCATACCAACCTAAATGCATTAAAATTCTATGCTTTCTTTAAAAAAAACAACAACTAAACTTTTTGTAGAAACGATCCTTGATTATATCCTAATATATGGTGTTTATAATGCTAACGAAACTTTTGAAGCTTTCTCTTGAAATTCCTTCTGTTGAATGACTGTGGTTTCCGGATAGCTTACATATAAAAAGATATAGCTTTGTTTTACGGATCTATTTAAGCAACATCTTGAATTTTACTCAAATCTCAATTAGATATAGAGGGTGGTGTACTCATATTTTCATGAAGGAATTATTTCCTGACTTTCAGAATATATAGATATGTGATGCGTGTGTGTGTGTGTGTGTGTGTGTGTGTGTGTAAAGAGAGAGAGAGAGAGAGAGTGTGTGAGAGCGAGAAAGTGCCAGATTTCACCATAAGATCAGCTAAGAAGTTGGAACAAGAAAAAGTAGTACCATTCTCCTTTGAAACTTAGAGATTTACTACCAGCTACTGATTCAAAGGAATCCACTGATGCCAAATGAAAAGCAAAGTAGCAAAATGGTGATACATGGAGAGGTGAAGGTTGACATTTTGAGGTACTGGACAAGAGCACATCTAGAAATGGTCATTTCACATAAGTGATTGGTCCACCCTGCATGCAGATGTTGCCATGTTATAAATGTATGTTCACAGTGCTGTCTGTAAATCAAATAAATATCAGTATTTTTGTACACATAGTATGCTTTATATGCAGCCTATGAATATGTTCCAAGAAATGAGTTTTTGAGGCAAATATATCCTTGATTTGACAATCTCTGTGTTGTAGCATGATTATCTTTGGTGGGAAAATCTAAATTTTTTTTGTTATTTGAATATAAACCAGCAATATTCACAAGTGTTTTTGAGTGTGTTTGTTATAGGCTACAGTTGTTTTTAAGCACTCAAACAAACAAAATGTAAAGAGAAGAGGAGGTAAATTGTGTACTATTTTGAAATGATAATCTGAAAAGGATTAAAACCACAATTAGTGAACACCATATCAATTTCATTGGCAAAGCCAAACTCAAAGAAACCCTATAGAATCTTATATTCAAAAAGGAAATGCACTTGTACAAA
Source organism: Aplodontia rufa (assembly GCA_004027875.1). NCBI lineage: Eukaryota > Metazoa > Chordata > Mammalia > Rodentia > Aplodontiidae > Aplodontia > Aplodontia rufa. The sequence goes on from PVKS010003990.1 coordinate 51,749, forward strand.
CCCACACATATCCTCACATCCCACAGGAGGACTATTTAAGATTCGCTCTTAATCATTTGACTAATAGTTTAAACAGGGAAAAAGTCTGTTTAGAATATTTATTTTACCAAATAAAAGTCAGGACTATCAGGGGAGTTAACTTGTATGTGTTAAAATTTTATTTTTAGAATGAGATTCTTTAAGTAACTCTGTTATTCGTTTGTAATTTAAAACTAACTTTATGGACATTTGTGTTAATGTTTCCTTTTAAAGTTTTCTATTCATATATGTATCAGGGTAGTATCTTTATATGTTACTAAAATATAGAATATTTCATACTATGTTTCTTCATAATGATATAAAACCTTCATTCATTTATATCCTTTTACAGAATAACTTTTGTGTGTATAAGCCTGTCATAAAAAAGTCACTGTCTGTTGTTGTGATTGCTCATTATTATTTAAACACACGAAGTTCTATTAAAAATACACAGTAACTTGGGTTTGGAACTTCTGAAAAGTCCTGTGAATTCCAATTTTTTGTTCCCAAATCTCAAAGATTATTATTTGTCAGGAATTTGGAATGCTACTCAAGGTGACAATAAAAATAACTTGAGTTCTTCTTTAACTTCAAAGTACTTGCTCTGGATTCAGCCTCCATGTGTAAGACTCAGTGCCTAGGAAGGATATCTTGTTTTGCCCTTTCTCTTGCATGGCATGGGGAAAAAATCGCTTTGAAGCTTGATAAACATGGCTTAAACTTGAGCCCTGCCATCTACCAGCTGGATCACCTTGGCTGTTGCATAAATTCTCTGAGCCTTATTTTCTCCAACTAAAGTACTCAAAGCAGTATTTGAAGCAAAAGATAATGCATGTGAAATACATGACAAATAGTAGGAACATCAAATATTAAGGCATCACAGAATTTAAAAATTTTACCTGAGTAATAGTTGTGAAAACAGACATAATAATGATTCTGAATTTGCTATATCTGTGTCTGATGTTAGTGAGAAAATACCAACAGATGTCTTAAAGCAAGAAAATGTGTAAGAGAATACGTAAGTTCTAGGGAATTGATTTTATTTATATGCTGAAAATACAACCTATTTCACAGTTTAGAAATTCATAAATTCTGCTTTAACATTTTAAGTCATTTTTCATGGAAATAGTGTTTTGTTTTGAATAATGTATGCTTCTGATAGATGTTTTGTTGAAAGAAGGCCTATTATTCCAGAATTTGCTACAGAATTTGAACCATAAATTTATACTAAAAACATTATCCTCTAATGCAAATTTCAAGTAATTTTAATTATGTAAAATGTCATAGTCATCATTATTTGGCTTGCTAAGTACACAGCTTTAAATAACTTTTTATTCAAACCAGAGTCCAGCATCTAATTCTTCTCTCCTGACACTGATCTTGTCATACCTCCTTTTCCATAATTTAACATTTTTCTTGGTAGGAAAGAAAATCCAATATGTACAGGATCAGTAATAATTCACTTGCTTTATTCTGTCCACTTTTGACAACATCATGAGAACAAAGACTCTTGTGTAATTAATTATAGGAAACATAGAAATCACCAACCAAAATGCAGTGCCATATTTTAGAAAGTTTGTAGCCAAATAGTATTTACCTTGCCAGAAACATAATTCACTGCTTTTTTCCATTTACTTAGAAAAGCCAGAACAAGGGGAAGAGATGTGGGTTCTCTGCTTTGAAAGGGTGAAAAGGGATTAGATTGCTAAAGAAAGCAGAAAAAAATGAAACTTCTGGAAAACATTTTGGTTTAGATTACATTTCTACTAAACTAAGATTTTAATCACTTTTTTTTTTTTTTTTTTTTTTTTTTGGTACCAGGGATTGAACTCAGGGATGCGCAACCCCTGAGCCATATCCCGAGCACTTTTATTTTTTATTTTGAGTTGAGACAGGGTCTCATTAAGTTACTTAGGGCCTCTCTAGGTTGCTGAGGCTGGCTTTGAACTTGTGATATTCCTGTGTCAGCCTCCAGAGTTGCTGGGATTACAGATGTGTGCTAATGTACCTAATCCCTTTTAAGCAAGAGTAGACTCTTAAATTGCAAATATTTGTTTTCAAAAACATAAGTTCTAAAAAAAAAACATAAGTTCTTTTTGTTTTTCTCAGAACCTTAGGTATATTCATCTGAATCAAGTTTTGAACTTGAGTTCATGAGTTCATTTCATTCAGTTAACAGGCTATTAATAAATAATGTACAATTAGCACTTAACTCTGGTTTGTACCTCTTGACAACCTGTTTTCTGGCACAGTTGGACACCCTGACTTGACTCCTGTCTTGTTTGTCATAATTGCCCCCCAGGGCTTCTTCCAAGCACTGTTTGAAGTTTGTTACCTGTGGCAGCTACTTCGTTTGGTTTAAGTTAGTGTGATGCTTGGTGTGATTTATCTTAGAGTGATCTGCAGCATTGCTTTCAGTATGTTCCATGAGATCTAATTTCCAGAATTGGTGTTCAATGTCGAACTTCATTTTTTTTCATGTCATGGAAGGGTGCTCTTACTCTGAAAACAACATAGAATGCCTGGATCTGCTAGCTGTTGACCTCAGGCAAATATCTGGTCACTTGAAGCCAAAGTTTCTTAATAAGAAAGTTTCTGAATAAGAAACTGTGATGACAATGAAATGATAACATGTCTTTAAACAGCTTTCACTTCTATGACAAACAGGAGTGTCCTGAGTGGGGCTCTGTAGAAGATTCTATGGCCAGTGGAGCTTATAATGCTTTTAAATTGTGAAGGTTTGATATAAGATGTTATCACTACTGTAGCCAGTCTGCAAAATGCTTTCATTCATCTTATGTTTCATTAACTTTACTTGGTCAAGAAGAAGCATAATATCATATTGAACTTTCAGAATGCATATACACCTGACTTCATTTGGTCAGAACAGAACCAACTCCTCTGAGTTGGCCTGATACTGGGTGAGTGCAGCTGAATTTCCCGGGAGCCCACATATAAATTATGCTTCAAATGCTTCTTATAAACATTCTAATTCCTATCTTGCACCTCTTCGGATGACTTCAAAGAAAAACAAGAACAATAGCTTTTTTATTTTTTGAATGTGTTGTAACTTCAAAGCCATTGTTCCTGCTCTTCCCACAGTTGACTGCAAAAATATACCAGGGGGCCTTTCCTCTATGTCATTCTTCACTTGCCTGGGATTCATTTCTCTTGCTATTACAGAGCAGTGGGACAGGAGGCATCTGTAAACCAATGTTGAAAAATGTATTTTTATTTATCCCAAAGCCCAATTTGTGTGGACTATTAGACGGCAGGACTTAGAGCATGCCAGAGATCAGTCACAAGGAAGAGGTTGCCTCAATACATCTCTGTAATGCTACTCTCTGTAGCATTAGCACCATAACACAAGCTGACAGGACTCCTTTCCAGTGGTAGTCACTTGCATCCACAGAGGCCTCTAGGCACATCCAGGTGCTTGAGAATAGCAGGGAAAGCAAAGATGGAAACAAAATTCTGATTGCATATCCATTCCTTCACAGAAGAGAACAGAGGTAAAAGCAGGAAAGAATCTCTTGGCAAAGAGGTCCCATCTGCCCCCTGTAACTTCGACAGTAGCTTTTTCATTTATATGGTAAAACATTCCCAGTTACATTGTTATGTTTGATCTTGGATTAATAAATGAAAGGATTTTTAAAGAAAGGGCTTTTAAAGTATTATGTGGGGGAACAGAATAAGAAATTGTATTTAGAGGAAAAATTTGTTTAGAACTCCTAAAACTACACTAGTTTAGACTAGTATCCAGCCTTGAGAGAAAAGGAAATTAGTAATAACTGCAAATAAAGTAGCAGTTTGTTCTGGCTTGCTTATAAACAAGCATTACGTTCAGTGCTTAAACTAGTCAAAGTTCTCCAGAGAAATCAAAGATGCATTTTCAGCTGTGTGAGTGAGTGTGTGTGTGTGTGTATGTGTAAGGAGGGGTGGGAGATGGAGAGTTAGATACTGTGTGGATAGATATTTAGCGAAAGAGAGGGAGAGATATTAATGGATTGATTTTAAGGAATTAGCTCATGTAATTGTGGGACCTTACAAATTCAATGGGCAATCCAACAGCCTGGTGATTCAGTTAGGAGTATGTTTTGCATCTTCAGTCTGAAGGCCAGAAAGAAACTAGGACAATTTACTGTACTGGAGAAACCTGAGACTTTGACCTCAAAGTCTCCTGCAGATTTGATGAGGCCCATCTACACTATGAAGGGTTACTTAAAGCCAATTGATTGTAAATGTTAATCACATCTACAGTATCTTGACAGCACACCTAGACTCATATTTGACAAGGTCACTATAGACTAACCAAATTGATACATAAAATTAGCAATGACGGCGTTCTAAAAAGAAAAACAAACACAAATTCTTATCCAACTTTGCAAAAATGATGTATTCTTACTACTGTTAAAATGTTTCTTTATACATGAGAATCTATGGAAGAAGCAAAAACCTACTGATGACTTAAAGACTTTAAAGAAAAAAATAATTTTATTTAGTTTTTCCTGTGGCTTTCATTGCTCCAACACTTTGTTGTGCACATGGTGCTGGGGTTTGAACTTACATCCTTATGCTTGCCAGGCAAGTGCCTTAACCATTGAGCCACTGCTCCAGCCCCTGGACACAACATTTTGAAGAGAGTTTTATTTTTAAAGTATGAGCTTTCCCCCCAAATATATCTGATGAAAGGTTCTCAGGAACCATCTAGACAGCCACTATATTTATTGGATTCTTTGTTGGGCAAAAGGCAAGCATGTACAAATGAATGTGTGATTTCTGCTTCATCATCCTTAATTAAATTTTTATAGCTCCCTTGCTTTAAAGAGCTTGTAGCGTCTCTGATCTCCAGGGTTCTGGAATCACAGTGTTGTGAGAAGCAAGAATACAGAGCCCACATGGATTTCTTTTGAGAGAAAAAAACAAAAAAAAACCTGATAGAAGCTGGAGGCCACTTCAGATACAAAAAGCTGCGGGGTGTAGGGGGAGGAGGAGGGGCTTCAGTGTGGCATGCTCAGCAACTGATCAAAGAGACTGCCTGACAAAATACCAAACCCACTAGGCCTTCTGAGGCTTCTAAAGCTACTTCACAAGCCCCTGTACCCTCAGGAGAAATTCAAAATGGTACTCAGCCCCAGGTGGGTTCCTGGGGGGCCCAGAACTGCTGAAAACTTTGAAGCAGATTAAAACAGTGGCTTTGATAATGTGGAACTTAACAAAGCCAGCATTCATTTTCCTTTTTTTACCCTTATTTAAAATTTTTATTGGCAATAACTTTGCAATACCTCCTGTTTGGGGGCACTTACTGTGTGATTTTGCTCATATTTATGTAAAAGCAGTATCTGTTCCTTTGTGTAACAACTTGCATCCTACCGTAAAACAAAAACAAACAAAACCCAGAATCCAGCCAGGTGTGGTGGTGCATGCTTATAATCCCAGAAACTTTGGAAGGCTGAGGTAGGAGGACTGCATAGTCGAGGTCAGCCTCAGCAATTTAGCAAGACCATTTCTCAAAAAAAAAAAAAAAAGGCTGAAAATGTAATTCAGTGGCAAAGCACCCCTGAGATCAATTCCCAGTATAAAAACAACACAAAATCCAAAGGAGCATGACAGGCAAACCTTGAAAACAGAATTCATGGTCTTTTTGGAATTTAACATTAGAGGTGGAGGAGTGGCAGCTGATTGGATATGAATTCTTGGAAGTAAAATATGTTGATTGAAATCAGTTTACATTTATGGAATTGCCTATAGGGCTCCATCTCAGTAGAGCTGATGCCAAAAAAAAAATATTCTCTAGTGTTTGTTTTTCACATGCTTTCCATAGAGCAAGGTTTTGCTAAGTTCCTATGGTTTGTGGCTATCCCTGCAACACGTTTCAGTCTTGGTTTTAATGAGCGTAACATGATAGTGAAGTAGTTTGCCAATTTATGTTGACTAAAACTGCATGCTTATCACCTTCAAATGCTATCAATATAGTGGAATCATATGTTAATTTTCCCAAAATTTACAGACTAAGCAGGAGGCAAATATGGATTCAGAAAACAACAAAAGACCAACAGGAGTACATAACTGGCTGCTAAATTGTCAAAGACCGACAGCATAGAGTTCAAAGAAAGAAACACTGGAGGGCAGTGGTCCAGAAAAGGTATATGAAGATGGTGGAACTTGATTTGGGTATGAAAAGAAGTTTAGGGTTCGAACAGAGAAAAATGTTCAGCTGTTAATGTAGAGTCCTCTACTCCCTGCAACCACTCTTCCGTGCCTTTCCACCCTGCAGTTGACTGCGTGCCATCACTAACCGCAGAGCGCAAAAGTATCGTGATATGTTCACATTCTAAGCTGAGTCTAACTTTTAAAAATAATCATTAGAGTAATATAAACTGTGAACTGTGTGTTCGGTGGGGGAAGTATTTACACAAAGCAAATCATTTGAATTTCAGCAGGGACCTCATCCTCCAGAGGAATTGCTGACATTCTAACTGGAAAAAGAATGGAGACACTGAAAATTAAAATGAAATCTGAATACTACAGTGAAAATTACATGCACCAGTGACTAATGTGAATGTGCAGAGAGCGAAGAGGGGAGTAACTTACTCTGTCAAAGGTATTAGATTTTACTCTGTCAGAGGTTTTAGATTTTAATCATAAATAAATACACTTCCTTTGAACAATAAAAAAGGAATCAAATTTCTTTGTCTTGAATTGGTGTTACATATGTACTCATGACCCATTCATGATGCTAACATCTCAAGGTCAACGGGAATAAGTTAACTTTTATTTTTTTATGTGTGCTGTAGATGGAACCCAGGGCCTTGTTCATGCTAGGCAAGCATTCAACCAATTGAGGTATACCTTCAGCACTAATTGGCTTTCATGAGAACGTAAAAGCCATGCATATCTTTTCTATCATGGTTATTACTTCAAAATAAATGCAAAACAGGAAAATGTGGAGTTTACTTGATATTTTTGAATATATATCAGTTTATTTTGTAGCCTTAGATGCTAACTATGACTGAAAGGCAGAAAGAAATTAAGAACTCATGAGCAAATCTTGATATAGTACTATTTATTATAATATATATGTAATTCAAAGAAAACTAGAAAGGCCAATATTCTTTTTTTTTTATTTGTTCAACAAAGTCTTACATATAGGAGGGAATTATTACTACATATTCATGAATACATGCATTATTACAGAGCAAGCCAAGGCTCATGCCAGTTCATGATCTCCTCCACCCTTTGGGTTCCCCCAACCCATGTTTCCTCTACTTTACCACCATGTTAGTTGGGCTTCTCATGGAAATTGAAGGTTCCCACTGGGTTGACAACCCTGTACTCCCTCCCTCCAGCTGCCTTGATAACTCTCCTATTTTCACCTCTCCCTGCCCCCCTCCCTTCATCCCTCAGTATCCGTAAGCAAGATTCTCCTTGCTCCGATAAAAATTCACCCTTGTTGAGGTTATTATTAGCTTAGCTAACTTTCATTCTGTTTCCGGTTGTATTCTAGCTTCACATATGAGAGAAAACATTCAGCCCTCGAGTCTCTGAGTTTGGGATATTTCACTCAGCATAATTTTTTCCATCTCCATCCATTTGTCTGCAAATGCCATGATGTCGTTTTCTCTAATAGCAGAGTGGAATTCCATTGTATATATGTACCACAGTTTTTGAATCCACTCATCCAGTGGGGGGCATCTGGGTTGGTTCCATAGTTTAGCTATAGTATATTGAGCTGCTATAAACATGGATGAAGCTGTATCTCTGTAGTATGCTGATTCAAGCTATTTTGGAAAGATATCCAGGAGTGGAATAGCTGTGTCATAAGATGGTTCCAGCCCTAGTTTTTTGAGGCATCTCACACTGCTTTCTAGAGTGGCTGTACAAGCTTACAGTTCCACCAATAGTATGAAAGTGTTCCTCTTCCTACAGCCCCTCCAGCATCTGTCATTGTTCATGTTCTTCATTTTTGCAACTCTGAGAGGAGTGAGGTGGAATCTCAGTGAAGTTTTGATTTGCATTTCTCTGATTGCTAGTGATGGAGAGCATTTTCTCACATATTTATGGGCTTCTTGGACTTCCTCCATTGAGAAATTTCTATTTAGCTCCGTAGCCCATTTATTGATTGGATTATTTGTGAGTTTGGTGTTCAGTTTTTTGAGTTATTTGTATATTCTGCATATTATCCCTCTGTCCAAGGTATAGCAGGCAAAAATTCTCTCCCATTCTGTAGATTCTCTCTTGACACTCTTGACTCATTCTTTAGCTGTGAAGAAGCTTTTAATTTAATGGCATCCCACTCATTTATTCTTGGCTTTAATGTTTGTGCTATGGGAGTCTTGTTAAGAAAGGTGGTGTTGACACCTATGTCATGGAGTGTTGATCCTATTTTTTCTTCAAGCAATTGTAAAGTTGCTGGTTTGATTTCCAGATCCTTGAACCATTTTGATTTGATTCTTGTGCAGAGTGAGAGGTAAGGATCCAATTTCAGATGTCTGCATATGGCTGTGCAGTTTGTCCAGCACCATTTATTGTCCTTGTTCCATACTATGCTTTTGCCCCTTTTATCAAATATCAGATGGTTAAAGATTTGAGTATTTGTCTTAGTATCTTCTATTCTGTTCCATTGGTCTTAATTTCTTTTTTGATATCAATACCATGCTGTTTTTGTTAATATAGCCCTATAGTATAATTTTAGGTCAGGAATAGTGACATCTCCTGCTTTCTGTTTCTTGCTTAGTAACCTTTTTGCTATTCTGGGACTTCTGTTATTCCATATGAATTTGTGATTTTTTTTCCCTATATCTGTGAAGAATGCAATTGTCATCTTGATGGGGATTGCATTGGATCTGTATAGGCCTTTCGGTAGAATGGTCATTTTCATTATATTGGTTCTGAAAGGCCAGTATTCTTATTTTGCCTCAGACACTGGGAAACCCTTGTCTTCTAGTGTTTAGTTCAGTGTATGATGTATAGAATATATTAACAAGGTGTTTGTTGAGTTTAATTAGTTTTAAAAGTTTGGATTTCTAAATATTTGATGTACCTAACATCAGACCACACTGTTTTTAAAAAATGAATTCCTGAGTGCAATTTTCCATTATGATAATAATTTGACTGACTTTTAGAAATATTCAAAGAAACCAAACCAAATAAAGACCCTCACCATACTTTCACCAGTTAGAAAAATCTTGTTTTCTGTTTCTTCCCTTCTAGGCTTGTTTCATATCAGTAAGGAGGAAATGTACTTCCATGATTCAACAGTTTTAATTTTGAGATCTTTAATTGGGATCACACCTACCTATATAACTGTCACAACGGAGGAGGTCTAGAAAGGATACTGAATCTTACTAGTAATATTCTGTTCCTGCAAATATACACAGCATGACAAAATAGGTCTTGACAGCTATATTTAGTGTTGTACAGTCTAATAAATAAGAAAGAATACTGAGGTTCTTCACTTTCAAGGCTTCCTATTTTGAACCTGAATACTTTGGTGTACTTGATTGTATTAAGCCTACTAGTACTATCTATTACTAGCTTTGGTTGAATGTGGGGGAACCTATTGCCCTTTTAACTTTGGGCTGTCAGTAAAATATGCTATAAACTGAGATGAGATCAGAATTAATCCATGTAGAAAATTTAACAGGATTGTTATTTGCTTCTGCTGCCCATTAGCATAGTTTGACCATCTGCCAATTCAGAATTTTAATTCTGGGGCTTTTGTGCCTGGATGTCAAGCCATTGGTTTTTTGGTCTGTGCTTACCTCTGCCAATGTCCCTTGGGAAGAATGTGATTGGCAAAAGAAACAAAATTGAAATGAAAGAGCTTAAAACTTTTAAGGCTTAATGAATTTGGTAGGTCTGAGGTAGGAATCTTCTTTCCCAAGAGCAAACATAGAAACCATAAAAAGAAAAGCACAGGAGAGAAAATTCTGAGATTTTACCATAAGGCATTTAATTATTCAGTAATAATAATCTTATTAAGGAATGTTCATATGTTAAATATAGATATTATCTCATTATTAGAGTCTATTATTAATCTTAATTATAGTACCTGTGGACAGGTTAGGTTTTGTGGTTATTGTTTGTTTTATGTTTAAGACACACAATGTGATGTTTTGATATATATGTGTGTGTATATATATAAATATATAGTTAATTATTATAGTTGACAACATAGCTTTGTTTCATTCAAATTTTAGTATAGTGATGCCAAGAAAAGTCCACACCACTTCACAGGAAATTAAATTGTAAATATGTTTTGTTATTTTTCTTTTTCTTTTTTTTTTTTAAGAGAGAGAGAGAATCAACTTTATTTATTTTTACATCTGGCCTTCATTTCTCTGACACTAAGTTGTGTATGTGGTACTGGGGTTTGAACCTGGGCCCTCACTCATGCTGGGCAAGTGTTCCAACCACTGAGACACCACTCCAGCCCCTCTTCTGTTCTTCTAATGACAATAAAGCAACTTACAAAAGTTTGTCTTAGGAGAAAACCAGATATTATTAGAGGTTTTGGTAATTAAAAGACAGTAGCAACAATAACAAAATACTGTAAGCTGAATGCTCTATGTAGATGTCCATACCACTTTTATTGGTATGGACAACTGATATGGCATTTTAATCATTTATATTTTTGGTCCTACCAATTTCTCTATGTCTAAATTCACCCATCATGTAATTTCTTATAGATATGTGCTTTCCTGAAATACATTTGACAGGATATTTCCTTGGTGTAGAAATTCCCATTTCTCAAAATAGTATTTGAAAATGTAAAGGATTTTGGGATCCTTAGTGGACTCAAGACAATAAAACTGGTAGCAGTGTTTTAGTGGTAGGTCTGGCAGAGGCTCAGAGGAGACTAAATAAGATTCAACTTCTTTTCCTTAATGGTGTTAGGACTCTTTCCCCTGAAGGCTAAGAATTCTTTTGTGGAAGTAAGAAGTAGATTATCTTTTGTTAGAAAGAAAAATAAAAAGGTAATAAAATGTTTTATATTTCTCCCATTTCATTTGAAGATAGATATAACATTTCTTGTATGATAAAATTAGATCACATTGTATCAGAATTTATTCTCAAAGTGAGTAAATAGTAATGAGATGATTTCAAAGTTAATGTGCAGGGGGGAAAATCTAAAATCATTTCTCCCTCTGTGACTGGTGAGCCACTTGGTGCTTCAGTTTCCTCATCTACGAAGCAGAAAATACCTATTTTGCAATGTGTTTTAAGGATTAAATCTAAAATATAAATAGTAATTGACATGTAATTGGTATCATATTTGTGTATGTTGCTATTTGGTTTAAACTATTCAAGGTTCTGTCCTAGGACAAAAGGAAGTAGAATTAGCTATTTCTTTATAAAAAAAATAGGTTAATGAAATTGGAAATCAGGATGGTATCTCAACTAATGGAAGATCTCATGACCCCATACAAAATAGGCTTGGGAGTTGACAGTTGTATTTATTTTTACTAATTTACTTTGGGTTTTTAAAGCATTTATAATGTGCTAAAATACTATGTTGGGTACTAGAAAATCATATGAAAGGGAAATCATTTGTCATTGAAGAGCTTTATTGTAAGTTGAATTAAGGGATTAAAAAATAGGTCATGAACCAATGGAGTGGACTGGAGTCAAAGCTGGATACCATAATTAATAGCAATTTATTTTATCCAGTGGTTTCTGACATCACTCCCTCCTGGAAGCACTTTCCAGGTCAGCATTGTTTTTCTTGGAGAGTCATAAATCTGCAATGACCAACTCTTGTCTATAAATCTAGAAAAATACATGCAATGTTTTTTCCATGTATGAAATGGAATTTCTGAAATAATTAATAATGATTGAATAGCAGCAGTCTGGGTGTTTTGAAAAATTACTCAATTTTTTGCAGTTTATTAAGCAATTTGTATGTAATGCCAAAATATTCTAGAATATGAATATTCTGGACAGTTCTGCAAATTTTTTTTTAAGAAAAAGGGGTCAGTGAGTGAGAAAGAAAGAGAGACAGAAGCAATTTTTATTTAGTTTTTCATGTGACTTTCATTCCTCAGACTCTTCATTGTTCACGTGGTGCTGGGGTTTGAACTCATGTACTCAGGCATGCCAGGCAAGCACCGTAAACACCAAGTCACCTCTCCAGCCCCAAGTTCTGCAAATTTTTAAAAGTAGAGTTGATGGTAATTCAGAGCATAAAGCACACCCGCCCAATTCAGAAATAACTCATGGCCTAGGTACTCTGCTGCCTCCAAACTGCTAAAATTACCAGACCTGAAATTAGGTCAGTTATAATGAAGTTATAATCAAATGCTTTACCTTTTAAATTCATCCACAGAAGCACTAGTATTAGATTCATCCATTTTAAAATTTGAAGCTATTTCAAGGTAAGTATATAATGAATTAGCAGTTACCTCAAAGTACATGGATTCTGTTCTATAGCAGGGATTAGGGATGCTAAGGTTTGTTTGTTTTCATACTATAGAGGTATTGCTTTTATTCAAATCTGCTTACATAGTGTTTTTATGTGCCAGGCACCATTAAAATCTTATCTCATTTGTTGCTTATAGTAATTTTAAGAGTTGGATATTGGAGCTGGAGTGGTGGCTCAGCGGTTTCGGTGCTTGCCTGGCAAGCATGGGGACCCGGGTTCAAACCCTAGCACCATGTACACAACTAAGTGTTGGAGCAACAAAGGCCATGTGAAAATCTAAATAAAGTTGTTTATCTCTTTCTCTGTCTCTCTCACTGTCCCTCTCTCTTTAAAAAAAAAAAAAAGAGTTGGATATTACTATTATCCTCATCATTCCTCGTCATGGTGAAGCTGGCATTCCAATCTGAAAGGTCTGGTTATCGCGGCTGACACCCTGACTTTCAGAGATTAGAGTAGGGGGAATATGATATTTTCAGGCTCAACAGTGAGAATGCTTTTCTTTTTATTAATGATATTAATAATATTTTGTTAATATTAATAATATTTTATTACTGTTATTAATAAAATGCTTTTCTTTTATTAACAATTTTTTTATTATTGAGCAATGGCTGAGATGAATGACCCAGCAAACTAGCATGACTTGCTGACTCCATCTCTGCCTCCTTTGTTCTATATGTCCCCATAGTAGTCTACTATTCCACTCACTGCTAGCTTGTCCCACCTCCAAGGTTTGCATTAGACTCAAAGTATCCGGTACTGTTGCCTGGTTTCCCACCCCTTACCCCCATCAGGGGTCTCCTGGCAACTGCCCCTCACTCTTCTCTACCCCAGCTCAAGCACTTTAGATTCTTACTCCACTGAACTGAACCACGGGCCTTTCTGTTTGTGTATATTATCCTGTGTACAGCTTCCAGTAGTACATATTACATTTTAGTTCATCCTTTGGTCTCATGTCTGTTTCTCCCACTACATAAGTACCTTGAAGATGTGGGATATGAAAAGACTCACATTACAAAGAATGTGAAAAGTACCAGGTAAAATATTAATTTCTTCATGTCACAAACATGTAAGGAGAAAAGAATGAAGATAAGTGAAATTGTGAGAAATACTTTCTTAGGCCTTCTCAATTTTTCAAATCCTGTATGGTGAAAATGGATCACTTTTATAAAATTTAAAAAATAAAAGCATATACTGGGTCTGCTGAAAATGAAAATGGAGCTGTTCCCTGAACAAGAACATTATATTTGAAGGACTTTATAATACTCTATTTCCTTAGCATATGGAATAGACTGACTGTTTAATAGACCAATGGACGAATAAAGGAATAGAGTGCCACATCTTTACTTCAACTGGGAAATCCTTCTAAATTTAGAAACGCTTCTACACAAATTAATCCTGGAAATTTGAAGCTCCACAACTTGTTTTATAAAGTCTCTCTACAAGTTTCCCTCTCTAATCATCTTTAGCCATAATTAACTAAATTTAAATAAATGTGGAATTAGAAACAATATAACAACAGATGTTCTTAGACTTATTTAGATCAACAATGTGACACCTATGTATTTCTCTTAATTTGAAATAATGATTATATCACTTACTCAGCATAATTTATTGTTCATATTAATCAAGTTTGACTTGAAGGGAGACCACAATATTTTAGAACTTTATAAGGTCAGTTTTTAACTTTTTATGCATACTTTAGAACCTCTTTAAATGAATAAATCGAATGAAAGTCATATTTAAAATGGTAACTCACAGTTAATTAGAGGAGTGCATAGGGGTTGAAAAATGTTTTACTTTGTAAAATATCAAACATACAAGAGTAGAATATTTTAAATTATGAATTGATAAATTTCTAGTCAAAACAGGAAAGATCAATCCTGATTATAATTGAACAGATATCTTTAAGATAAATAAAGATTTCTCTTTTATATTTTTTCAGAATAAACTAGGTTTCATTATTTTTCTGATAATTGAAACATTCTATTGATAAATGTTTAATTTTCAAATAGTTGTAATTTTGATAAAACATGACTGACACTATGTTATGTGTGTGTATTCAGAATGCACTTTATGATTTCACAATGTCTTAATATTATCATTAACATATCATTCAACAAAAGATTTATTATTATTCTAAAGATGTTTCACAGAAGTCCAAAGATAGTTTCCATACACAGGAAACTTGGGATATGGATGGGGACTGAAATATGCCAAATAAAGATTGCTGGTGGCCCCGTGCAGGATAAGACAGGTGAAAAATGAAGGGCTAGTGAAGAGCTTTTCTTCAGAGGTCAGAAAAAAGGAAGAATATATGCAAGGATCTAAGTAGGATTCGGATCATTAGAGGACAAGATAAAAGGAGATGATGGTGCAAAAGGTGGGTTGCATGGAACAAGAAAAGCCTGCACTGGAAGATGTATGCAAAAGAGTGGTTGGAAATACAGAGCTGTGATTAGGACTACAAAAGGAGCCAATGTAAAAGTCTGGCTACAAAACAAGACCTAATGACTGCATGAATTGCACTCAATGAGGAAGCCTTGTCAATGGGAGGTTAAAGCCAACTCTGCAATTTTAAGCTTTGGTAAGTGGAGTTTAAAAGATTAAGCCTGTGGTTGCTTGGATTCAGCATAAATGGAAATTGACTAGGAAGTTTGGTAACTTAGAGATTTGGAAGGTAATAACTATATTTATTATTAATACATTATTTGTCTCCAAATTTCATACAGAACTGATATGATAGCACATATTTCCCTGAGTATAAAAATGTTATTAACTTATTTGTAAAATTTTTATAATTTTTGAAAGTTTAAACACACTATCGCTATTGGGTGCCTAGAATTAAGCAGTTTTTAGTGAGCTATTTTAAAAATCTGAGGGTATCTTACTCACTTTGAAATCTCAGTCTTTTCATAGAAGCTAACTCAGAACTGATACTCAGGAGCTGTTTATTAATGAATGATGTGTTTAGCTAATTGAGTCCTACAACTTTAATGACTTGTCAATGAATTAGAAACTTCAAACCAACTTATCTTTGTTAAGTTCCTAAAAGGGCAACAGTATGCTGGATTTTGCAGGACACATGGGTACATAACACATTTATGGAATTCAAAATCTAATGACATAACTACCTTTTAATTAGATAAATTAAATAATTAACTAAAGTTAATTTTCATTACAATTCATTAATATAGAACCTTTTGGCTGTAAATCATTAGTAGCTATATGTGTAATTACATTACTAATTAAACCTGTGGATCTGATCAGAGCTTCATATCAAGGTCTTTAAAATTTTTACTTTACTTGTATCTTTAACTTGAGAGTTAATCCTTGGATGGGTATTTTTTTTCCTTTCTCCTCCAAGTAATTAAAGCATTAATACTTATCTGATTTTCATTTTCTGTCTGACTTACTTTTAACTGCAAAATTTTTTTCCAAAGCTGTTTTTAAGGAATTTCTTTTTTCTTTTAAAGAGAGAGAGGGACCGTGAGAGAGAAAGAGAGAACCAATCCCACTTAGTTTTTTTCACATGGCTTTTGCTGCTCTGACACTTCGCTGTGTACATGGTGCTGGGACTTGAACCCATGTCCTCCCACATGCCAGGCAAGCACCACAATTGCTGAGCCACTACTCTAGCCTCTTAAGGAATATTTTAAAAAGTTACAATAGTAGTAGTAATAATTCTGTCATTGTGAAGATACTGCTTACTAATTTCTCATTTTATTACATGAATAATAATTTCAATAGCAATTATTTATTGTTATTTATTGTTATTATTTATTATTTCAATAGGGATTTAACCTTGAAGAAAATAATTACAATTAATTAGTTTGGTTTTCAATGAAAAGGGCTGATTATGTCTAAATTAAGACTGCTATTAATTGCTTCATTTTTGAACTTTAAGAATTCATTTCTTACAAGAAGGAACACATGTCATCCAGAAAACATAATATCTCATCAATTTCAAAAGGAAAGACAAAACAATAGAGTTGTGTCTACAGAACATGGGGCATTTTTGAATTGTGGAATATTACCTATTGTTTTATTTCTTTGCATTATATCGTTTTGGCTTAAACATTTAGGAACTATATTTTTTCAAGATGAGAAGTTTTTTATACTTCTTAATCCTATTCTCTTCTTTTCTTACTATTCTTGAATTTTAAGATGTGCTTTATACAAAAGTGTATATGGAAAGATGGGGAGGGAGGAAAACCAGCATTTCCTCACCTGATCATCAAGAAAACTGTTGCCACCATGGAAATAAGATCCCGTCAAGGAGTCTCCTCTAAATTTGGATCTGCATTTATAGCATCAAATTAGGAAAAAGAGCCCATATATTACCTTATTCTACAATTGTAATTCTTCATCAATAAATTCTGAGAATATTCCTATAAATAGAACTTTTAAGACTCTCTTACTGGACTTCTTGTTAAACCTAGAAAATAACTCTAAATTATCTATGGTTTAGGGAAAATGCAATTAAATTACCTTGTTAAAAAAAAAAACTAGTGAAGAAGCAATTTAATTATATTTCTTCCACAGTTCAGATCATTATTAATTCTACTGGAAGAAATTCTTTTTAAAAAGTGCATCTTTTTATGTTGTTTTAAAAAAATGTTTTCTGGGGATTTAAAAAACAAATGTATCCCCTGTGAAATTAATCACTGTCAAGAATATTTTAGAAATTTATTCTTTTTAACTTTACCCATTCTTATGAATCTTGCCCAAGAGTAATTGCTCTCGTGTGTGTTGGAGTGTTTAGTTGGATTTTTAAAATGTAACCAAAGTGCTTTTCAATACTCTAGGGATATTTGAGTTGCAAAATTTACATGTTCTGCCACATTTATATATTAACTTTATGGTGCAATTGCCTGATAGATAATTATCACTAAAATACTCATATAAAGGCACATCTCTCCAGTGGATCAGGAAAAAAAATCTATTTGAAAGTCATTCTGGTTGATTGAATTTGGAGGCTTGAGAATACTTTTAAGCAAATATAGCTAAATAAATGTGCACCCTGGAGAGCAGAATGGCTTTTTGTTTTTAATCCATTAAAGATCCTTTAGTTACTTCATAGTTCTTAGTCTGTCCCATTTCGGTGATTTCCCTCACTCAACAAATATTTATACAATGACAGTGAAAGACTAAAACTCCCCTATTAATTTATTTTATTTCAATGTATTTTTAAATTTTTATTGGTGCATTATACTTATATGTAATACTGAGGTTCGTGATTACATATTCATTCATGAACTTAATATAATTTGTTCAATTTCATTCCCCAGTACCTCCTTTTTTATTCTTCTCTCTTCCCCTCTACTTTGCTGATCTCACTACTATTTTTGTGATATCTCCCCCCTTGATTTCAATAAGCCATCTAAGCAGGTGGTTTAGAGTCCTCCCCAAGCATAGCTCTTATTTAGGGAGTCCTAGATGTTTACTGCTTTTACCTTGTCATTACTTGAGAGGTAGGAGGAGTATGTTAGACAGGTATCTTTAAATATAATGCAGTCTTTATCTCTTGGGGATCATCACATACAACACATAGGAAAAGGGATGAGATTCCAAAAGAGTTAAACACACCTCTGAATCTCAGTGCTCATGGTGGACTTCCCCGGAAAATTATTTAAGTAAGTTTTAGCAATAAAATAATGAAACTTTGCAAGGAGATATTCTTTCAATTGTCCTTAAAAAACTGATGGAAGCAAATAGCTCAGGAGAATATTGGGGAAACAAGCAAAATGCTCTCTGCTTCAAGATCAGTTAATAGTGATTGTGTCAAGAAAACAGATCCTTGGGACCTCAAGGAGCCAGGATTAAAGCATTATAGCACCTTTCTTTCCCCCACCCCCTGCCCCAAAAAGGCTGTGTGTAGCTGACTGGATTCTGTTGAGTGTGAATTGACCTCATTCTGATTTCTATAAGCACTAATATGGATCCTGTTTTCCTTATTCATTCTTTCTTTTTCTTTTTCTTTCTTTTTTTAAAAATATAATCATTTCATTGTTAACCAGTGTTATCCCTCTCCCAGCATGGCCCAGAATGAGCTGTGTATTTGCCCTTAGGACACATGTCCATAGTAAATATGTAGCTCATATTCAGTTAGGTTGGAGAAGGATAAATGATTTCAGTGTCTACTTTAATGATAGCTACAGATACCTCAAGGAAGTGACCTATAGCCTTTGTGTCAGAGTGAATTGCCCTGGATTTTTATTTTTTACAAAGTTTTAATTAGATTGCTTGGACAGTTATCTCAAGAAAATGATTTCTTTGTCGGATAATAACATTTCATTAATTTAACTGCAAAAAGGCTGTCATTAGAAAGTACACAATTTATTATAATTTATTCAGATTCATTTCATTTTGAGAATGGAAAAAACTAAAGACACATTTTATTTCACATTAACTGCAACTGTAATATAGATATAAATCTTTCATAATGCAGAATTAGCCACAGTTTCAATGTGGTGCAATTCTTTCTTCCATTCCATAATAATTGATATTTACCAATTTATCTTAATTTCTTGGATATTTCATTTACATATTAAATTTGATTCAAAGGCCCTAATTCTATAGAAGCATAATTGGGAATAAAAAAACCAGAGACAGATAAATTTGGTAAAATGGTGCGAGGTGGCTGGTATTAGGAAAGGTAAAAAGTTAAAGGGTTTTTTTTGTTTGTTTGTTTGTTTTGGGTTTGGATTTTTGTTTTATTTTTCTTGCCACTAGTTCTGCAAGTTCTCACAATTAAATACATCATTTTCTCTTTTATAGAATTGGTATTTTGTGATATTCACTTCTCAGAATTTTTTTTTAGGTTTGTATATTTCCTTTTTTATCTTTTTTTATTTTATTCAGAAATTTATTTGTTGAACAAACAAGCTTCTAATGAAATAATATAATATATATATATATAAATTCTGAAAATTAGATTTACTTCCAAGAGCCCCCCAATTACCCACTCTTATCTCTCCCCCCCTTACCAACACATCTCTACAAATGTTTCTTTAAGGTTAAATGAGTTAAAATAAGTAGAATTAGTACCTGTACATACTGAGTTCTGCATAAGCACTTGATAGACTTTTGTGGGGAGTGGGGGCAGAGAAGCCATGTGGAATACATAGGGACAGAAGAATTAAAATGGACATATACTCTCTGGAACCATAGAGATGTAGATCAGATTTGAGTCCTTTATTTTGTTGCTGTCTGGCCTTGATATGCTACCAAATTTATTTATGTACAGAACAGCAATGATAAAAGAACCCCCTAATCTTAGGATGTTCCTAAATTTGGGCTGATATCCCCTACCCCGGATGAGAATATACTTGTAGTGTTTAGTATTGTGATGAAATAGGAATTACAGGATAGAAGGAGATTCCTGGTGCAAGGGATTCCTTTCCCTTATCCTTGAATGATCGTTCTCATAGGTAGCACCTGGATATTTCTCATTGCTGTTTGTTGCTGCTTTGTAATCTTACGTGTAGACCCTAAAACTGCCATTGCTCACTCTGGGATGGAAGAAGCCACATAGTTTTTACCTGCAACTTTTGTTTCTCTCTCTCTCTTTCCCTCTCTCTCTTCCTCCCCCCGCCCCCCCACACACCCCCTGGGCGGGGCAGGGGATGAAGGAGAGAGAGGGAAAGCTCTCATTCCTCTCTATCCTGAATAACCAAGCTAGCGCACATTCTTAGATACAGCTTTTCTCCGTAAGGTTGTAATTGACTGCCTCTGGTTTCATAGTGGGAGGCAGATTTAGAAAGTGAAAGGTGTAATAGCCGTGGTTCTCAAAGTGTGGTACCCAGACCAGCAGTGTCAGCCTTACCTGGAAAGGTAAGATTTCCAGCCACACCCTGGATTTGCTGATTCTCTGGGTGTGTGGGCAGTTTCTGTTAGAATAGTCCTTCCAGGTGCTTCTAAAGCTTTCAACACAGCACCCATTAAAATCCACCTTTTGAAGGAGGTCTCTCAGTGGCTGCAGTGTTCCTGTCAACATAGGTAAGCATTTGAAAGAGGCCCTGAGATCTTGGCACACCTTCCTTAAGATCAAATCTGTTCATCCTGTCAGCTTCCTAGGGTAAGTGAATATTGTTATTTAGCAGTATTAGTGAGTCTGCAGGCTCCGTGTGGGAGATTGCTTTGAATGTCTTCTCTCATTTTATTTAAAAAAATGTTTTAAGAATTCAGTGCTTGCTTCATAGTATACTTCTGTAAAATGATTACTATTTGAATCTTATATGCTTTATATAAAAACTTCCATTTCCTTTATTATGTTGAATACTTGTTAGGTAAAAGCCACTCTACTACTTTCCTGGGGAATAAAAAGATAATACAGCAATCCTCTAAATTCAAGGAGTTTGAAATCATGTGGAATTTCACGATTTTATTTGACTTATGGAATGTTAAAATTTCATGATAAACAGAAATGTATCTGTTTTTGTTCACACTGTGTAAATAATGAATGACCTGGATCATATTTGATGTTTGATAATTATGAACTTAATGAATGAGTGAGTGCTTGAATCCAAGTACCTAATGAAATGAAAGTTTCATTTGGCTGTTTTCTATCTCACTTTTTTCTCCAAAAGATCCTGTGGCCCCTTTGTAAACGTAGTGTGCTGGATTGGTACCTCTGCACAGCTGAGACTCACAAATGCTAATCCTGTTGTTTGTATGCTGTTAAGTATTACGCAGATGTCTGTCCTCAACTCTACTAACAGTCTCAGGATTCACATTTCAACCTGAGGTGGTGCCAAATTTTTAAGTGCTGGTGCTAATGAGACAAAAAAATCTCCCCTCCCAGAGGTTCATCATGGTCTGTTAGGCCTTCATTGCACATAGACCCTACTTGCAAAAGGATTTGATAGACCAGTGGGATTCTACAGTTTTTATATATCTGATTAGAGTTTCTATAATAAATCAGGCCATTGTTTAGCTGGTAAGAAATAAAGCTAATGCTATTTGTTTGGAAACACAACAATAGGGATGGTAGAGATTAGATGAAGGGGAATCTTCAGTTCTGTGCTTCCGCATCAAGAAAATATCAAATTGTTTACAGTTTTGGGAGAAACACTATATCAAAAACATTTTTATTGAAGTCTCCTAAAGTATGACCTTTCAAAACTTAGTTCTAAGAAAATTGTACTCTGATACATGGTGAAGCTAGCCGGGTGGGGAGGGGACAAATTGCACTTGTCCTTCATTCTGTTGAAATCCTGTCAAGCTGTGGTTTGCCTCCTTAACTGATTCTGAAGCAGATTGGCTCTGAAACTCAATATAGTTTAACTTCCACACAAACCCACTCAACTATTTAGCATATTTGGAAGTGTCTTGAAGATCTTTATTTGAGGCTACATCAGTAAGCAGTCCAGACCTGAAATTATTGTGGTGGTGTAATTATTTATTTTAGACATTAAGACATTTTGATATCATTTCAGAAAGGCCATCTGAAAAAGCAGATTACTCCTTAAAGTTAGCATCTTGTTCTTTTTTTTTTTTGAATACCATAGAAGGAAAATATTGTGATTTGAAATCAATTTATAAAATTTATTGCCACATATATTCAATATCAAAGATCAGCTGCTCCATAAAGAATGGATGGTCCTACTCATTCTTGTTTATTTTGTGCTCCATGATTATTAAAAAAAGTGTTCAATTTGTTCTATAATTCTGAGTCTTTCAAGAAGTAGAGCAAAAGAACCTGTCTTAATCATAATGTGCAGGGCTTTGCATGTGCTAGATGGGGGCATGGGTTTTGAAGATAGTGGTGCAAATCCTGAGTTCCCTTTTACTGTATGATTATCAAGCATGTTTCCATCTTTAGTCCTTGATTTTCTCGAATGTAAAAAGGTGATTCATATCAACTTCAAAATATTGTTAGTAACAATTGAAAACATATATGTATAGTGTATATATATGGTGAGTACTGAATACACATTTGCTCTTTATAACTGTGATCATTTTCCTTTACATAGGAGGAACCAAAGGCCCAGAATCTGTAAGCTAAATTGCCAATCTTGCAATGGCAGTGTAATTGAAACTAACATACAGATGTCTAGAATCTCTTCTCACCTGACTCAGGACCCTATACACCAGTTGTAACTTTAGGTCACTTAAGGCTCAGAAAAATGTTCCCATCTGTAAAATTAAATGGTTGAACTAAATCACTCTTCTTCTTTTTCTTTTTTTTTTAAAGAGAGAAGGACAGTGAGAGAGAGAGACAGACAGACAGACAGAGAGAATCAATTTTTATTGAGTTTTTCACATGGCTTTCATTGCTCTGACACTCAGTTGCGCCTGTGGGTGCTGGGGTTCAAACCCATGCACTTGCGCATGCCAGGCAAGCACCGCAACCGCCGAGCCACCTCTCCAGCCCCAACGTAGGAATATTTTTGTCCTCTAATGCATCCTATACCAAATAAATGTAACACTTTTGTGTTATGGAATCAAAGTTTAACATCTCTGACCCTGTAACTGAGTCCTACTACTCTCTTATAAAATAATTCTGAGATTATTTAAGGAAATTAATATATTCAAGGGATGAAACAGAATACATGATATAGGCTTGTTGACTACTAGAGAAATATATTTGTTGTACACCTAAATCTTTGTTATTTTCCTTATATTGCAAACAGTAGAAAAAACTACCTGCTTGATTTGAACCAGCTGGGAGCTAGGATTAGGATTAATTATTGCTATAATCATATACAGCATTTGTTTTATTACCACTTTGCAATGTCTCGTTTTTGTTCACAAATAATTTATATATACAAATGATTCTGATTGTGGGAACTAAGACTGTGGGCTAAATGCTTATCTGGTTATAGATAAAACAGAAATTCCATTATCCTTGTGAATCTCTAACCCAATAAAGTGGTGGGGATCATGATGTGAATTAGTTTATATTATTTCTGGCCTAAGATTTGCTAAGTGTGTTGCTTTAGTCAAATCCTTGACTCCCTGGAATTTTACCTTTTTTTTTTAAATGCAAGTTTTATACATCTTGATAATTACTTCAGGTGGCATGTACACATTCCAAACTTGGAAAGAATTCAGAAACTGGCTCTGTAGGCATAGAGTTTTCTTCATGTGGTCTCAGGCCAGCATTGACTATCTTGCTCTGGGGCTCCTGCTCTTCGATTGGCCCTGGCATATGGAACTGAGGAAATGTGGACTGAATGAATGAATGATTTACCTGTGCATTAAATCTGAACTTGGTTTGGGCTTTCTGTATCTGCCTCAGCCTTTCCACTGTCAACTGACTCCTTTCCATGGGAGCCAGATAATGTCCTTTCCCTAGGTACCCACATGCTGTACCCAAAGTCCAGATCCAAGCCTTGCTGAGTGCTCTTCTCTGGGTCAGAAATGACTTTTACCTCTCAAATTTTCAACCAAACATTCCCTTCTTTTTTCAATACATTTTTACATCCCACCTAATGCCACAAAGTCTTCCTGTGACTTCTCTGTTCTCTAAAATCATATTTAGCCTCTATTTTCCATAAGTGGGGTAAAAATAGTAAGCTACTTTTATTTGCATATGATTTTTTTTTGAGAGTGGGACAGTGTGAGAGAGAGAGAATCAATTTTTATTTAACATTTCATGTGGCTTTCATTGCTCTGGTACTTCGTTATATATGTGATGCTGGGGTTCAAACCCATGTCATTGAACATGCCAGGCAAGTGTCATAACTGCTGAGCCATTGCTCCAACCCCTGCATTTGATTCTTAAAATTCAAGCAGGTAGAGAGCCAGAAAGACAAGTTACTTTCTTTGCAATTTTTTTTCTCCCTAACGTTGTGACCTTATTTATTTTAAGAACAATGATTTTGAATCCTCTTATCAACAAAGTGACTAGCACAATGCTGATCGGGTTGTGAATGACCACTGAATATTTGGGGATCAATTGAGAGTAATAATCATGTTCTTCTTATTCTTTCATTAAAAAAAAAAAAACAAAAAAAACCTGTTTGATGGAGTGCTTCAGAAAGGACAAAAATGAGAATAATTTCTCATACTGAATCAGATCCCACTAGAGAAGAGAATGTTATACTTGTGTTAACAAGGAGATATGTGTATTTGTCCATAAATATTTCTAAGTTTTAGTGGACACATACATATCCAGTACAACATACATAGTACATAGGTAACAGTTTTTAGAGACAAATGATATTCTGGGTATTAAAAATAGAAATACAAGTGAAAGTAGTTTTTTCTTTGTGCTCAAGGATTTTACTTGAGATGGGCAGCTCTGTGTGCACTGTGATGTATGTCTTGCCCATGTTATTACTGGCAAGTCCTTTGGTTGAAAACTTCCCCACAGCACCCTTATAATTTGTTCATCTGTCATAAAAAAGTGCCTATGTCCAACCTAAATATTATCTTCCTCCTCAAAAAAAAAGATTTACTCCTGTTGTTCTTGTTCTCCTTCTTTTTCTCTGAATAATCAAACCCTAATTTTGTCTTACATGTTTGCAGTAATTCTCCACTGCCCCTAGAAATAACCAGTATTTGAACTTAGTCAGATGATGCCACAGTATATGTTACCTCTCGATATTTTACCTCTCTTTTCAAATCTAGCAACTCTACCCTGTTCTGCACTGCTGCCAAGCCCTGGGTCCTGGAGGAGTGGAGGTCTTCTGGGTTGTTGGAAGGAGCAGTATGAGTGTGTTGCTTTTGCAGAGGCCAGGGACTTTACTGGACCAGAAAGCTAAGAACTGCACATGTGAGACAAATCTTCAGGAAGAAACAGAGAAACCATGCCCTCCTTTTCTCTTTATAAGTAATCTTAGGCCCTCAGATTGAAACACTGACTCAGAACAGGGTAGAAAGAGCTTCAGCATAATGAAAGAAAAATGCCATTTGCTCTAAAATCTCAGTGAGGATAAAATTTACAGTGCAATCTATTAATGAATTCATCAAAGATTTAGCTCTGAGTTGGGCTTCTTTTTAAACAGGGGAATGCACTTCACTCTATATTTTCATCTCAGAAAAGTTGAATCTCTACTAATAGCCACTTTTTGTGACCCCAAATTCTTATTGCTCTGAGATGTTGCCAAGTAGTTTCCAATGTAGTTTAAAAATTGTGCAATTAATCCAAGTGTAATTTCCACCTTCCTGATTTCTAATTTAAAAACCAGAAATTTTCAGATATCAAATGCAAGAGCTTATGTAGTCTACTTAGTACATATAAAATAAGAAAATGATTTGCAAATAAGTAATGTGGCTCCATTGCCTGAGCAGAGAAGTACTATTTTTGAAAGTTATTCTTTTTGTATGTGATGTTTTTCTTTAAGACTTCTTTATTTCAAAGCCAGTCATTGCTATTAATCTCACACTGTAAAATAAATTGCATCTTCTGTTTGTAGAAAGCTGTTGCTCAGCTTAAATGGAAATCTCAAAATTCAGATCTTTTCCAACAAAAGAGTCTGGGTTTGATTCAGATACCAGCCGTCCAGACTTGAAAAAGAGTCAGTGCAGATGTCCTTGAGAATGATTACGCCCAAAGGCGAGACAATGGTGCTGCTGCTTATGTTGCTTAGTGTTTTGTTCAACAAAACTTCATGGAGATTTTCTGAAGATGCAGAGTTTTTAAAAATATTAATTTGCTTTATTTTCATCTTTATTGCCAATGCCTGTTGATGAGTATGTAGAGCTTAATTCAACAAGCCTGTTGAGATTTATCCACAAACAATGAAGTATTTGGCTCCAAAGTTTGTAATAATTCACTCTGAAAAAAAAATCTGATGTTGGTAGAACATGCTGACCCTGCTCCCCTGATTTTAAGTATTGAAAAAACAAAATGCTCAAACTTCAGATAAATTTCTGAAGACTAACTCTGTAACCAAAACTCCTAGAAGCACATATAAAGGTCCTTGCATCTGATTGCATCATGTTACAGCAAGCAGTGTAAGCCCTCAGTTTTCCAGGCTGGTCTAGAATGCCTTGGTCTGAATTCCTTGCATGGTCATTTTCTTCTATTTAGATTAAGTCTTTTGTGAAACAGTAGTGTTGCATGCTAAATCAAATGGCACAGGAGGTGAGAATTGTGTGGGTTCAGAAGGGAAGAAGAGCAGGGAGGCATGGATAATCAGAAAAGGCTTCCTGGAGAAAAAGGGCTTGACATAGACCTTGGAGAATTATAGACTCATGCGGAATGATAAAGCACTCTCCAGAGAAATTGATAGGCTTGTGCATCTTTTTGTTTTTTAAGTATTAGCCTCTGATCATATACTTCTAAAGCTTAGATATTTACTAAAAACATCGTGAACCATATAGAACTCATCAGTGATCTTCCTTTACAAAGAAGGTGGATGCATTTTTCACACCCCAAATCAACCTCATGAAAATAGTGCCAGAAAGTTATTTACCAAAGTTCTTTCCTAGCCATACAAATGCCAAGGACTTTTTCCACTAACCACTCCACTAGGGCCCTGTTAAACAAGTTCCTCCCTTCATACTTTATCCTGGTAATATCAAATTGCCTCTTCTTTTCTCACTTAAAATTGAGAGGGTGCATAGGTTCAACTTTTACCCTGAAGCAAACCTATCAAAGTAATCTTGCAACAAAACATCTAGGTAATTAAAATGTTCTCTGTCTCATTCAATAAATAGACAACTAAGAAAGCCAGCAGTCCTGAAAAAAGTCGGGTGTTAGCATTCAGATTAATGCCAAAGTTGAGCTGGCTTGATTTAAAAGCAATTATAGAAGACTGGCCCTTGATAGCAGTCTAAAAGGGCATTTATCCCCTGTGGTGTCTGGAGCCCAGGATGTAGCAATTGTTGTGAAAATGGGATGCTCTAGGGCTAGTTCTCTGGGAATAATTCATGATTCAAAACCTCTCTTACATTTAAACTAGTTATGCCCATAGGAATTCCTACAGGAGATTGTGACACAGTGGTGGAAAGATATCTCGTATATCTCTGTTTTGAAATACCAGACAATGTTAACACCCTCAGAAGGATGTTAAATGGCATTAGATATTTTGACCATTAAGTACCTAGTCGAGTTATGACACTTGTCTTAACCTGACATATTTTTAAACAATGGAAAAGAGAGATCTGTCCTTAACATACATTTGATTCAAAGTAAAATTTTGGGGAAAATAATGTGTAGATATTAGAATTGCTCTGAATAAAAGCCTAGAATAAACCCTATTTTTTTTCACTGAATATATTATTCCATATCTCAACTTTTCGCTTAGAGATTCTCTGATAGAGTAAATGAGAAAAACAGGTAAGAAGGTATTTGCAGGTGAAAGGGAAATCTGTTTTCTGAATTTATTTCTAAAGTACCACACAAATTTGCAGGGATCAAGAAGTCCAGGTTCCTTAGTCTTTATCTTGCCAAGCAAGAGGTGTGCAGGAATAATACTAGTCAGATGATAAGTTGTCCTGGTTTTTAAGGAGTTAATTTCCCATGGCCTCCTTCCATAGTTGGTTCCTAAAGTTCTTGTCATCAGATTACTCTTCTTAGTACTTGGAAAGATTACTTTCCAGTCATCTAAATGTCACAAGTATTACTGAAGTTTATCATCTCCCCTTTTTGTCCTTAGGGAAAACAGTACAACTTCCTGTCCTCTGCATAATTACAGAGGTGTCTCATGCATGCAGTCTTAGAGGCAGCCTTCCTGATATTAAAAAAGCAAAACCAAACAAAACCCTATTCTATATACTGTTGCTCATTGCATTCTGATGATACCTTTCTTTATTCAAACAATAACAAAACAGTGTTGCAGAGTGAGTGAAAAGGGAGATTAGGGATGGTTAAGGACATTTAAGTAAGCAAAACATTAAGTAAATGGTGAATTCTTATGTACATACATGTGTAGGACTCTACTTGGCTGCACAAGTAAATGCCTAGTCTTCCTGTTCTCTGCCAATGAAATGTTTAAAATAAAAATGCAGTTAGTATAGCATACTTGAAAGACTGAATTCTGGAGTAAGACCATCTAGGTTCTAACTTAGACTCCTTGATAAAATTTTGTAAAAATTAACCTTTTGAAACCACATTTTTATCATATGTATAATGTAGTTAATAAAAATTTTTGTACAGACTTTAATCTTGAAGATTAAGAAGATTAAATCAAATAAAATATATTTTAAGTATACCATGCAGGAGAAGATAACTATTGGACATGGTAAAATAGTCAGTGAATAGTCCCTTCCCCTATCCTGAGCTGCATCCCCTCCACCATCCCATTCTTCTTACTGATCACATACTACTGAGTTTTCACACAGTACTGACTTTTTAGTGATCTTATAATCTCCAATGCAGTATGTTCAGATAGGCTGCTAGAAGTGGAACTGAGCAACCAACATAAGAATAATTTGGGGACAGCAACTTGAAAGCCTGAGGCAGGAAGATCACAAGTCCCAGAACAGCCTCAGCAATTAAGCAAGTCCCTCATTAACTTAGTGAGACCCTGTCTCAAAATCAAAAATAAAACAGACTGGTGATATAGCTCAGTTGGAAAGAATCCCTGGATGAAATCCCTGTACCAATAAATAAATACATTAAATAAATAATAAAGTATAATTTGGTAATAGTTTACAAAACATTGTCCAAAACCCAAGTATACTGAAGTTCAAATCTGTGGAGGGAGCACTCATAATCTGTGTTTTAAAGACTTTCCTAGCTCAGTGCTCTTCTTCCACTCCTGTATGTCAGGCCACACTGCATAGTAGTTGAGAAACTAAATAAAACACTTTTACAGTTGTGAAAATGTTATATTTTCCAGTCCCTTGTGCCTGCATTAGCTGTAGAGCAGAATCCCAAATGGAAGAAAACTGCAGGTATCACACCAGTTACAGAAGCCTCTTAATGTCTTCAGAAAGAATGACTGTCAAGTTGGGCAAGTAAGATTTGAATAGTAGTCAGAAAAGCAAAAGGCCTTTGGCTATTCTGCCATTGTACCAAGTCTCATTTTCCTCCAACTATAATAAGTTTTCAGCTAGACATCTTGGAAATAACCAGTCTGTTCTTTCACAGGAAGTGGGGGTTGAAATATGTAAGACAGTGCAGCTTGAAGTGAGGCTATTGCTTTTGGAAATGCGCTCTTCTCAGTATGTTCCAGTGCAAAGCTGAATAAATACACTCCATTCCTGGTGGTAGCTTTCCATTGCAATTCTGTTTCCTGGTGCTGCTTGGTGAATTTGAGCATTTGGATATGGAACAGAAAGATACATTAATATGAAAGTTGTGTTCTGTATTTTTAGTCAATTAAATTTATTTATTTATTTATTTAGCTAGGAGAAAAAGTGTGGCATTGTTGTTTCTGTTCCTCCCACCCACCCTTTGGGCACTGGTATAAAGCTGTAAGAAATGACAATATTGAAATGTGAATGAAGTCACAATTTTCACAGCTACACCAGTAATGAGATCCCAGGCCTTGTAAGAGTAGGAGAGTGGGAAACATCTATTGCTATATCTGCTATGCTGATCGCCCAATTTCCTGAAAATGGAAGTGATCTCAATCTTGTCTTTTGTCAATGAGGATTTTGCAGACGTTTCAGATTCAAAATGTAGTCATCGTTTAAAGTAAGAAAAATTGCACTCAATGGGAAACTTTTATTAAAGGCATTATTTTGGGAAACTTACATTTGGAACAAAACATAGAAATTGGAAGAAGTCTGTAAAGTGTGTGTTACAATTAACAGTTTATGTTAGCAGGAAGTTCCTGTGCTCTTTAATTATGAGAATATTTTCTCATTATGCTGCTCTATTTAAAGCTTGCTATAATTGACTTACATATTAAAGAAAATAAGAGTGACAAATACAGATTAGGATGCCTGTGTTTATTTATGACAAAGTGTATAAAATACCTCTTTGAGCAATTTATCCAGTAGCTGCTGGGAAAATTAAACATCTAAGTTTATCTCAGCTATAAAATATATAATCCCCCCCCCCGTGTGTTTTATAGCATTTGCTTTCTGGCTCTCCTTTTCTCTGGTCCTTTTCCTGGTATAAAGCTAAGACATGAGTAAAGATATGTTGCTATACATGGTTTCTGACTTGACTCTTGACTTTCGGTACCATCTCCCCTATAAAACATACTCTGCTTTGCAAATTCAGAAGTATAACGCAGCTTTAAATGAAATATGTGGCACTGATACAGAGAACTTTAAGTGACCTCTTCCATTTAAAGTAATAGAGGGAGCTGTTGGAGAATGAGGATGTGAAGGATTCTGTCTTTCTCTGAGCAATATAGTATGTTATTATGGTATTTTCATGCAGATTCCTGTTATAAAATGCTCAGTGGTATCCTTCTGTGTAATTGTTTTGTTCAACTCAAGGTTGAACAAATGTGAACATATAGAGTGTCTAAAAAGTTCTTTTGTGCCAGTAGCCAATGCATACAGACAGTTACAGACAGCAAAGAATATGATTGCTAGCAAGCATTTATTCCAAGAACGACTTGTCTTGTGACACAGTATCTTCCTGGGTGTAGGTGGTTGTTAATAACGAATACCAATAGTGAATCAGGTGGGTTTACTAAGAACAAGCAAAATCAGACTAATGGGATTTCTTTTTGGGATTAATAGACACCTCCTTTTGTACAGCATTTCTAAACGCTGTTATGATATCCTTGTCTAATGACCACAGGAAAGGACAGTATTTCAGCTAACAGGGTGACTACCATGTTTATGATAATTGGTAAGGTGACATTCAGATGAACATTTCCTTAAATGAATACTTTCTATTTGTGACAAATGTTACTGGTTCTTAAATTCATGTTAATGTTAACGTTCTAGTCAAATGTTATTAAAACAAAAATGTCTATTTAAAGAAAAATATGAAGCAAATACTAACACAGGTAGAATGCATATATGAATGAGAAATTGAATTTGCTCCCTTTAATTTTTGTCTCAGCTCAGATTATTATTATATCTGAAAGGCAGATATAACTATTTTTCCCCATAAACAGAGAAACACAATTCAAAATATTTGAATTTGGACCAGGAACTAAGTCTTTTTTACAATCAAAGAAGTAGCAGAAATATGGCCCTTTCTTGGACTGAGCAATATATTTTATTCAAAAACATTATATTTTTATCATTTTAATGTAACAACAAAGGAAATGAAGTAAGAAGATGCTTCAAGTCTCCTGAAAGTTCAGTTGGCCAGAAATAAGATTCATTTCAGCCCTTGCTTGGGTGCTGCTTCTCTCTTACCTTCATTGTTTGATGAAGGGAGAAGGGAGATTCCCTCTGTGTAATATTCTAGAATCACTTAGGAGAAGTCACAACTGTCAAATTGTGAAGCTGCCATGTGAGGGACTACTGCCTTTTGCCCAGTCGAATCCTGTGGGGCCAGTTGTCTCTTCTGGCCAGCATTCCATTCATTTTCCATCTCTATACCCCATGGGTGCCAAGAACTTGGCTCATTTTCTCTCCTTCTGGCCACAGCCATCTGCCCTTCCACCTGGGATCCTTCCACCAGACCATCACCAGTACAGTCTTCTGAAGTTTTCTGTGATTGAAAAGACCTTCAAATCTTTTAAAGCATTTTCTGATATTACTACCAATATAAACAAAGGCATACTTAGAAGTATTTTCATGTATCTTTGCTTTTGAATTGCAGAAAATAATTTAACCAGTTTACCATTCCCAAAAATTGTGAATGAAGAGAACACAGGTATACCTCACAGAAATCCGGCATAATCACAGGGTTGAAGAAGGCATTAGAAAGCGGAGGAGAACTTTGGGTAGCCGTATTCTTCTGCCCACACTTAGTCTCTCCTTTTGATTTGCATGTCTGTTGCATCTGGATAATGCTTCATTGCCTAGGGATTATGTCACTTTATTTTAAGCTAATAAGCCTGAGTCAGTTGCACATGCCCTGAAAATCACATTGGTCCTTTTGAGGTGTGTTCCCTGAGGTGTAACAGTAGCTGGGGATGGGTCTCCAGATTCAAACTGGCCAACTTTGTGGATGGGAACAGGGAGCAATTTTCAGAGAAAGATCTTTGCAGCTAGATGCACAAGTCCTAAAGCAAGGATTAATAAAAGTAGTGAAGGGATGGAGAATATAAAATGTTTAAAACATTTAAAAATATTTGTGTACAGAATTGTCATTTTGTTTTTCTTGAGAGTTCTTGAGATTCTCTCATTTCACTTTTAGTCTTGGCAACTGAGCCAACTACCAACTAGAAAACCTCCTTGAAAACAGTTTTACCTACCATTCCATCTTTTTCCAGGAATAAATGTCTTATTCTATTAATGCTCTTAAGTCAGAAAACAATTGCTAGCAAGTGGCTCCACAGTGGAATGATGTGCCTCACTGTTTTTTGTTGTTGCTGTTTGTTTGTTTCTTTTTTGGTACTGAAGATTGAACACAGTGGGGTTTAACCACGGAGCCACATCCTCGGCCCCTTTAATTTTTTTTTTTTTTTTGAGACAGGGTCTCACAAAGTTGATTAGGGTCTCGCTAAGTGGCTGAGGCTGACTGAATTTGCAGTCTTTTTGCCTCAGCCTCCTGAACCACTGGGACTACAGGTATGCACCGCCCCCCACAGCAGTGCCTCACTTCTTACTGCTTGTATTTATCTGGGAAGACCATCTGTCTAGTTATACCTGTGTTTCATAAAGTTAATCCATTAGAGTGGTTCCTCTTAATTCACTTTAAATTTTGAAGCCTAAGGTTTAGAAAGATATAAAAAGTGTTACATTGAAAAGGATAACTATTCCTACTCTTATCCTTCATAATTAATAATGGCCACTTTTACAGGAAAAACAGTGGAAATTTTCCAAGCAATCACATTCCAAAGGTTTCATTTTCAAAGTAAGATATACTGACTGGGAAAGTTGCTGTCTTTCAAGAAAATAAAAATCTGTATTTGAGAGAGTTTTTGGTCTGTTTTATTTTAGATGCCCTCTGCCAGTGATTTTCACAACTCAGATGTGTGAAAAGAACCCAGTATGGTTTATTCCTTAATATTGATTTTTTAAAAGAATGTGAACTAGTTTGTTCATCAAATAATAAATGGCCTTTTAACCATGAAGGTGAAGTATCTTGTCAAATATTCCTTGGATTAAAGGGGCATCTTTAATCTAGGATAGTCAAGCAGGTTTCGATTCATTCAGAGTCTGGGTAATTGAAGGATGTAGCTGCCCAGAATGTGATGTGGAGATGAATCCTGAGCTCTCTATAACTGGAGGTGATTACCATGGCTATACCTCTCATGGATTTTTTCATCTACAATCTGTTTTCTGAGATCCAGAGAAGGAAAATTATCTGACTACCAATGAAGCTGGTATTTAGTGATGCCTTCTTAGCCACTCAGTGCCTGTTAAAAGCATTAGAGGTGGTGGGCTGGAATGGTAGCTCAATGGTTATGGTACTTGCCTGGCATGCTCAAGGATGTGAGTTCAAACCCCAGCACCACATACACAACAAGGTGTTGGAGCAGTAAAGGCCATGTGAAAAACTACATAAAATTTATTCTCTCTTTCTTTCTCTGTCACTATCTCTCTCTCTTAAAAAAAAATGGAGGTGGGAGGTCCAATTATAGATTTTTAAAAAATGAAAACTTAGTCATACAGAGTATAAGTGTTTGAGTGTTTGTTCACAATGAGGAAGGCAGAAGTAGTAAATAGGAGATAAAATAGGTTAATCATGAACTTTTCAGAAAGACCAGTTCATTCAATTAAAGTAGTTCCAGAATTTTACATTCTGGTCCAAGAAAAATTAGCACTAAGGCAAAAGCTACAAGATGGCATTCCAGAGAGAATGATGCTGGACAAGTTAATCAGCAAGGAAGACTGAAGTCAAGACCACTGCAATAGGAGTAAAGACTGTTGCAGTAGCCGGGAGAGGTTATACTTAACTCTGCCTAAACAAAACACAGTAGAGTCTGAGAGCTGGGACGAAAGGTAGAGGGTTGGTGTGCGCAATGAGGCCATCTGTCTTTTCCCAATGAAGCCTACATAAGTTAGGTCCTACCTTCCCACTGAGACTGGGAAATAAGAACAATATCTTTCTTAATGATTCCGTTTCAGAGAGATGGCTCCCAAGACCTTGAGAAGGCATTGCTGGGTTATAAACTTGACAAGAGTCTGGGAGAAATTTACATCTCAAAGGAACGGAAAGAATTTACAATTTCAAGTTTTCTGAAGTCAGTGCTCTAAGAACAGGGAGATCAGGGGACTGGAACCAGGCACAAAATTATGTAAAGTTTACTTAACCTTCTTGGCTGTTTAAAATTAAATGTCCTGTTATGTGTAGTTTATAATACACAGGTGGTAGCATTTTGGAGAGCCTGGAAATGAGAGTAGACACTTGAGCTGGTCTTTGAAGAATTCTGTAAAGTAATTGGGAAGAAAAGCATTTCTGTCCAGAGCAGCACAGTGAATCCAGACGTGTTGGACAGACTAAGCACTGCATGTGGGGAACCACCAGGGATTTATTTTTGTTCAGACCAGTTTTTTCTTCAGTTTTAGATCAACTTCCATACCCTCTTCTCCTCCCTTACTGTACATCCCAGGATGCCAGTTATGTTGTGATGCTGAAAGGCTTCAGTTAACATTCTAACCACCCTGCTTCCCACCCTCCATGAGTCTGCAGTGGGACAGACTACTGTGATACTTTTGCTGCCTGCAAAGACAACTCCTACTGGATTTGTTCTACTCTCCTGATCACTTTGATGTCTAAGGGGTGTAACAGAAAATAGAAACAAAATAAAGGTTTATGGTCCTGGCCCCCAGGTCTAATCTGGAATGCTAACTGAAAATCCCATTGAGTTTTTTCCTTCCGGTTTTTATTTCAGAGCTCACCATCTCTTACTATTCTTCAAACTGTCTGCTAATTCTAAAATTACAGAGGAAGAGAAGGCCCACCATTTGCCCATTAACCAGGGAAAGCAGTAGAGGGAAGCCCTTACACATGAAGCCAGCATTTCTAGGGACATGAACATTAGCTGATTGGAGACCCATGGGGGAATGTCTTTCCCAGGGAAGAGGGACCTCAATACAAGTTATTTTACCTACTTGCCCTGTAATGTTAATAGATCCCTCTCACCCCCAGTTCCCATTAATTAAACTGAGGTGATGGGGTACAAGGCACATTACTGCAGCATATTTTAAACCAAAGGAATCTGAGAAAATTGCAGAAGCAGGAAGGTTACTCTCTGACTATCTCCTACCCTTCTCTGGAAGCTGGTCATAAGACCCTCCCGTAAATGATGCCCTCTCTGCCCCCGGAGGATCAGATCATCTTTAGCCTTGAAAAAGGTCAGAAAGAATCTTAACAGATGTGCCTAAGTTTCCTGCAGTTTATTACCACTGAATCACACATTTTTTTTTATCCATTCTTCTCCATAACTATCCCTTGAGTTGTCAAAACTAGCAAAAGATACACAAGTAAACCTGTTTTTTTATTTTTATTTTTTGGGGTCTTTATTTCTTTACAAAGGCTCCCATGTCACATGAAATTTCTACTAAATAAATGTGTATGTTTTTCCATTTTTGTTAATTTGTCTTTTACAATAGAGCCCCCCCCTTTATATCTTAGGAAATATAGAGGAAAAATATTTTCCCCTATAGAAGGAATCATAAATGAAATCACATTTTTTGTCTTGAATTGTTGCTTAAATGGTAAATACCATTTGTACAATTTAATGGCATAATTGAAACTGGAAAATATTGTTTTAACTTTTTTGTTTTTGACCTATGCCATTTCTTGAGAACGGCTTCTGGGGTGTTAAATTCATCCCCAGCATATTCTGAAAATTCATGTGGGTCTTTTAAAGGGTACAAAAATTTCTTGGAGATATTAAAATAAATTAGAAAACATACAATACCATGAGTTGCTTAGACCACAGGATTCACACTTTAAAAGCAAGGAGGAAAAAAAAAATCCTTGCTTAGCAGACCCGGGAATCGGTAATGGTCTGGTGCAGAAGATGCATTTGAGTGAACAAATTGATTTGCGTGAAGAGCATTCCTTCTCTTGAGCTGCCTGCCTGACATTTTGAGAACACCAATTCAAGACAGATCTGTGACAGCTTTAGTTGTGAAGAATTCAGTAAGACCATGTATGATTCACCGATGCTCTGAAAAACCAAACAAAGCGAAAAACAGCCTGGTATTTGCCTGTAGAGGTCATTCATGGATCTGAAAACATGTATGGAATTTCTGGCTAAATCAATGGAATTTTTATTTGAGTTGGCTCTGCTGATCTGTACCCTCCACAGCTGCTCACCCACTGTTTGATGCTAGAAAAGAAATTATAATGTGAAAAACAACACTGAGGCAGTAATCTCTCAGCCAGTCAGCATATTGAAATGTGCAATTAGCAGTTAACTGTGCACTCACCAATTCCTGGGCTGTACTCTTGTTGGAGAATCATCACTTTTGCCAGTCAAAGTGAGTTTTCACGTAGATTTTCCACCTTTTTTTCTTCAAAAGACAAAAAAGGCTTTATTTTCCTTTCCATTTTTGTCAGAGTAGATATTTATGTCAGGCATATTCATGGGCTGGGAAGGTAAGCATATCAGAATCATGTGGAGACATTTTTTAAAAATGTACTTTAACCCTTATTGTTTTGAACTATGCTATTACACTTGTTGGACAATAACTGAGCATATACTATATCTGAGGGACCATTGTTGGCAACAGTGATAGGTTATGAAGTGCCAAGTTTCTTTTCTGAGGTTTAAATTTGTGAGCGGGAGATAAAGTTAACCAGAAATTAACTGAACAGGGTTATTTAACATAGTGAATGGTACCCTAAATAATGAAAACCATCATTTCAATAGGAAATAAGAGGGATGGAAGGATTTTAGCTTAGGTTGTTGGAGAAGGCTCCAAAATCTATCTGAATCATTTTCTTCTTCTGAACATGGTGACTCTAACATCTGGCAGATAAGACTGATGTAAGAACATTAACATTTTAATTACCTGGATCATCAATTGAGCACTGTTTAAACGGTAGTTAATATTATAATGTTTTGTGACGTGGTTAAGATTAGGGATAAAGGTAATGTCAGAAATGATTCTCAGGATCTATCCAGAATACAGGACTCTTTCAACATTTTCCCAAAGGCAATTTTTTTTTTTTTTTAATTCAAGGATTAGCTGGGGAGGACTAGAGACACTCACTATGCAGTGAATGTATTTACTAAATACTTCTCCTACCAGTTCCCATTTTAGGGGCATGCTCTCGCCTACAGAAGTCTGTTTACCACTTTTCTGATGTGGTGAGTAACATTTGACTATTCTAAAAACCAGGAGACACACAGGGATATAAATCCAAAGGTCACATCCCCTGAAGAGGAATTATAACATTATTTCAACCTTTTCATAGGGCAGTCCTTCCCACTGATCTGCACACTCTTTTGTACAAAAGACAGATAATGTTGAGCATTTGTTCTCCAAAAACCACCAATGCAGTGTGTTGACTCAGTGGAATATGCTACTTGCTATGGCAAGAGTGCCACCTTGCCAAGGCCATAGCAGGGCCTTGGAGGAGACAAAGCAACGTCAGAAGATGCTGACAGTTGGGATTTTTGCGGAAGGAAGGTCTGTATCTTATTTTCCCTCGTGATGTGTTTAAAAGGCTCTTTTAATATGAGGGCTTGAGTGCGATTGGGCGTGGCTCATGACATAACAGTTGGTAGAAACTGCGTTTTGAGGATTTTGAGGGAAAGGGCTAAGAAGAGTTACAGGTCCTAAACTCTCTGGTCATGCTTCCTGTTGAAGATTGGATAAGTTTTGGGGAGGATTTTCTATAATCAACAGTCAGGTATTTGCCTACATATGACACTCCTAAAATAGGTTATACTAATGAGGACAGTGAAGTAGTAATGTCAAAAGTAAACTGAACGGAGAGTGGGTAGTGTTAGTTCTCATTGTCAATTAGCACTACAAGGACCCATGATCAGTGAAATGACATTTAAAGGCCAGTAGGGCACTCCATAGCAGTCACCCATGCATTTTAGTCTAGGAACAATCTGAAGTTCTTAGGAAGGAGGGAAGTCCCTTCATCCTAAGTTCAAAACTGCAACATCCTTTCCTTCCAAACTGAACTTAAACATCAGGAACGAGAATTTAATATATTGAAAAATACTGTGGCTTATGTTCAGGCTTCAGTTTGTTTAAGAGTATCAGTATTTTTAATGTATTTTAATTGGGAAAAGATATATTTAATGGCCTGTGGGAAAAGTCATGGCGAGACCCTTACATGGAGGCAGCAGCCTGAATGCTTAAGATTCCCTGGCCCTGGTGTGGTCCTCAGCGTGCGTGTTGTACCCAGCCTACTAGCACCCACCCACTCCTGACCTTCCAGCTCTTGCTCACTTTTCTTTTCCCTGAGATAATAAACACCATAGACATAGACTTTGCCTTTACTACTTCAG
This sequence comes from Aplodontia rufa, assembly GCA_004027875.1. Lineage (NCBI taxonomy): Eukaryota > Metazoa > Chordata > Mammalia > Rodentia > Aplodontiidae > Aplodontia > Aplodontia rufa. Next base: position 90,542 of record PVKS010003990.1, read on the forward strand.
GATTTGTGTAAATGATTTGGAATTTAAGAGACAGGGACAAGCATAAAATTGTTATAACAAAATGAAATAGTCACAGCTATCAAAAGACTTGTTTTTCCAGCAAAATTGGGAAAATGCTGTTTGTGGTTGTAAAGTTGTAAATGAAAAATATTAGTCTTCCTTTGTAGCGGCAGTGTGATACTTGAAGGCGTTTTAAAGAGAGTCTGTGTAGAGACCCTTCAATATCCAGAGACCAGCCACTTTGGGCCTCATTTTCATAAATTATTTTTCTAATTGGTAGTTCACAATTAATTACACACAGACAAATTGATCAAGCTGTACAACTGGCATCAGGTTAGTTTCTAGGAATAGAGCTAATATTTAGAAATTAATACGGACCTTCCTAATGCTGATATCCTGAATTTTCATGTTGGATTCATTCTTTATTGTGCAATTCTGACTGGTATTGTAAAAAGTTTTAGTGTTAGTTTAATTGGTAGTCTGTGGTTTACTTATGGAGATACACCTGAAAACTCTTTAACAGACGTCTGATTTATTTAGAGTTGTCTTATATGCTCTAAAAATGAGTTAGGAAATTGCTTGACGTTCTTCCTTCCATTTATTGTTGTTATAATATATATTTTTCCTTCAGCTCCTTGCTGTTCCCAAATATATAAATGTTAACATGTATTTGTAGTCTAAATCAGATTGTGAATAGTAATAGAGAAGCCATTCGAAGGGGATAATTATAGCAGGGCCAAAATGTTTGGGTAATGACTTAATGGAAGGCTAATTAGTGAGCAGTTCTGTTGGTGACAAGTAATATATCAACTCACTGATAAGGTACCCAGAAAAATGCAGGGCAACAGACCCAAATGGCCTCTGTAAGAGCAGACTGTGTCCAATTAAGGGCTAACAATCAACCAAGCTAGTTATTTGTTACTATGTAGTCAAAAATGAAACCATCATTGCATGTAATTTTGTTTGTTGGTTAATGTACCCAATTGTGGTTAAAAAGGTTTATGTGTGTCGACACATACAGAGACCTTGTTTCTTCTAGAAGTGACAAAAGATTGTTCATGGAAATGGGCTTTATTTCATTAAGCGTCAAACATGCATTTTAGGGTTAATGAATAACTATCCGTGCAATAGCCGACAGTGTGTGCTGGATATACAGAAGATTTTATGAAATAAACTGTGGCAATTCTTCCAAAACCTTTTAGTTTTAAGAATTATAAGGTTTTTTCCCCAAAGAAAGAACAAAAATGTTACATATGCTTATTTTATAACCACCAGCTAAATAATGAAGAGTGCTTAGTTTTTCAAAAACTGTTGGCATTTGTCTTGCAAGGAAGCAATCACTCTAAATAACGGATATTAAGTTGAAGCAAATGTCCTGCGACCAGTGTCGATCGTTTACATAATAGAAATAGAGGGTATTTAGCAATGACAAAATGTGCACACATACACGTGTAACATTGTCACCTTTTGATGACCTCTTGCTTGGCTTGATTCTAGTGAGACAGAGGAAAAGCTTAAATAAAACTAATTAAATGGAGGCATAGTCATGTACGTGGCAATTAATTTGATTTCTACAAGTAGCTTGTTAATAAATGGAGGTAGGAAAATCTGGTTATGGCTGAAAATTTCACATTCCTTCAACAATATAGCTGTGTCATATTTATGACACATACTGATATATGGAGATAAATTGCCTGTCACTTAGTGTGGAAGATACTGCTTAAGTTGTACATTAGATGCATATTAAGTTGTGTACAAGCCCACATTTAGTCTGTCTGTTTCCTCCAGGTAATGTAGCTCATTCATAATGTCGTTTTCTTGGATGTGCTGAAGTGGCTAAATGAGCATAGAAGTTATTTATACATTAGCATGCTATGTAGGACCTCACTGTTTTCCATTCTGTGGAGGGGCAGAGGTGAAGTTGACAGGTCTGAATTTATACAGACTCTAAGGTGCTACTTCAGTTCTAATTAGCATTTCTTCCTGAATCTGGATGGAGGGGAGAGTAAAAGTTACACATCTTAGGCAAAGGAATATTCTTCTTCGACAACTTGCTTATACAAATTGGGTGACCTAACCTAATAAACATGGAATGCTTCAAAGTTTCCTCTTTACAAAAATTCAGAAGTCTTAAGATATACTCTCAGATCATTCACATGTGATTTCTATACACTTAGTCATTTTTATAAATGTCCACTTCTTTATTTCAAAAGATATTTTAAGGTAGTTTTCAGATATTTTTTTAAAGATTTCTCATTGACATATAACATTATTACATATTAATGGGGTGCATGCAGCTTATTTAAACTAGGAAGCCTTTTATTTGGCCAGGCAGCTCCTCTTTGATGGATAACTACTGGTCCACACACAGGTTAACTGGTGTTCCACAAGGCACAGCACAGAGTGAGCTCCCCATCTGATAAGGGCATAGTAAGTATATAATTGAAATCGGTCTTTCAGGCAAGCCATGATTTGCTCTTCCTTGAGGCCCTCAGCATGTGCTACTTTTCATTGACATAATCTCTCTTTACCATCTGGACCTCTGTAAAGATGTTGGTCTCAGCGGTGAAATGAAAGACAAAGGGGTATACTAAATAAAACTTACATAGTAGGAGAAAATTGTTATTGTTGATGTTAATCATATCTTTTGAGCTTTTCACCTGAGGATATTAAAAGACTATCCCAGAGTCAGTCTCGGTTTCAAAGTTTGGGGATTGATGGAAAAATTGCTGCTCAGAGAGTTCAAGCAGTTTTACCAAATGATGAAACAGAAGGTGGAAATATGATTTTAAAACAAAACTAATTCATATAACAAATTTGCCTTCTTATGTAGAGATAGTGATCTAAGTAATGAAACTAAATAATTTATCATTTAATCTGAGACAGATAACAATAAAGGCACTGTTAAATAGTTTTTAGGATAAGACATTTATAAACTAGGTAGGACCATCCTGGAAAGGTATAAAAGCAGTCATCTTATATCTTGGCCATGAAAAAAAGAAAGTAGGATTTAAAGCTTATATCATTCCCCAAACATGCATTCTTTAAGTCTTTGCTCAAATGTTAGATGTCAAGTTGAAATTCTGCAACCTTCCCTTACCACCCTACTTAACAACTCTCTGAGTGCCCTAAACCTTGCTCCCTACTTTATTTTTCTTCCTATTTATCATCTTCCAATATGTTATATGTAATTTATTTATTTTCTTTCTTCTCTCTCAATAAAAAATGAGGATTTTTGCATCTTTGTTTCACTGCAGTATCATTAGCATATACAGAGCAGTGTCTGGCTCACAGTCACTGCTGAATGATTTAGTTACTGAGGGAATGTGCTACTCCATTATGGGGTATCAATTTTACATTAGGTATGGTACTAGATGTTAAAGGTACAAAGATCTTTCCCTGCCCTCATGTAGCTCAAACTTTAAAGAATTATTATAAGTGATATCAAAAAAAGAAATGTTGGGGCAGGAGCGGTGCCTCAGTGGTTAAAGCTCTTACCTGGCATGCACAAGGACCAGGGTTCAAACCCCCATGCCATGTACACAACTAAATGTCAGAGAAATGAGGCCAGATAAAAAAATAAATAAAATTGATTCTGTCTTTCTCTCTCACACACTCTCTCTTTCTTTAAAACAAAAAAAAAAAAAAGAAAGAAAAAAAGAAATGTTTGATGGTGCCTTATGCATTAGTAAGAATGGTACCTTAGGAGCTTACAGTTCAGACCTTACAATAAATAATATACAGCTAAAGAACTGATTCTCTTTCAGTGTAGCTTAAAGGAATTAACTTTTGATGAACTTTTCGAAATTGCAAATTTTCCATGTCATTCTTTAAGGGGAAAAGAGACAACCTAAACCTGAAGTCACAAGAACCCAACCGTTGTTCCTGGATCCCTGGCTAAGGGAGCTGTGTTGTCTTGAGCATTAAGACACTCCTTTTAAAAAAATTATATATATATATATATATATATATTTATTTATGTATTTATTTTTGCTCAGCTCTTTGGTTTATGGGACTATAAATTCCCTAAGGTCCTTGTGTTAGTTTCCCAAGGGTACAGTATCAAGGGACACCAAACTAAGTGGTTTAAAGCAGTGAACATTTATTGTTTCATATTTCTATAAGCTGGACTGAAAGTTCAAGTTGAAGTCAAGGTATTGGCAGAGCCATCTTCTCTCTAATGGCTCCTGGCACAAATCCTTCCTACTGGCATTTGCCAGTAGTCCTTGGTACTCTTAGGCTTATGAGAGGATCACTCTGGTCATGGTCATCTTTCCTGTGTCTTTACGTAATCTTGCCTCTGTGAACATCTTTCTCATGGTCAATGGTCACCTTTTCCTAAGGATATCAATCTTACTAAATTGAGGCCTAACTGAGGGTTAGGACTAAGGCATAGTTTTTGGGGAGAGACAATTCAACCCATAATAATCACTTTAGTTTCTCCATGGCTATAATTCTAAGTAACATTAAGGAGAATTAATGATAAATTTTATAAATCACAATGATATGGAATTTCTTCAAGAAACATCTCTTTGTTCTCTTAATCTTTTCTCATTATCTAAATACAAAGACGTTTATGATTTTAATATGGGAAAGAAAATGATTTTCATGATGCATATTGTTTTTGCATTGCTTATGATGGTTTTCAGAGTGATGTTTAAACTAACATCACAGTAAAGAAACATGATTTGGAAGCCTAAAGATGGATTAGTGTTTATATTAATCTAGTGTTTATATTAATCTAGGTGGCTTGTAGTAGACAAATAATTGTTTTATAAAATTTGAGCAACTATTCATTCAGCTACTTTTTTTCTCTGCTACTGCTTAGGGATAATGTAGGTTGAGTTCAGTTTTAGCTGTGTTTTACTCAGGTAATGATCTCATGAACTCCACAGTGTAGAACGTTGAAAGGTTAGTAATATAATAGAATACTGTATTCATGTCCAAAGTATAGAATCAGTTCACTTGAATTATCACAAATTCATATTTAGAAATTTCTAAGTATATTTTTGAAATGAATTTCTATGCAAATTTTCTGTATTTCCTATAAAATGGAATTATTATTTCTCTTTATAGGAAATAGTGCATTTTTATGAAAATCAATTACTCGAACCCTTAAATATGTTAAAACTTATTCTGTCTCCTGGGTTCATGCAAAACCATTACTAGTTTATGCAAAAATATTATTACACACACACACCAGACAAAATACAGATTTTTCTTTCCTTTACTTGGCTATTGTAATTATTGAAGAAAATGCTATTAAAATAGTATTGATTTAATTTTTTACTACTAGATATAGAAATTAATAAATTGCTACCAAAATCCATATGGTAAGGTTAATTCTTTACAGTGTATTTCAATAGGGAACATACATATTAATTTGTGTTTCTCTAATAACTGTAATACATTCATTATAGAAAATATGTAGTCCAAAGTGTTCTACAATCTATTATCACTTTTGATATGTCTTCTGAAGTTTAGAATCTAGCTGACAGAAGCTTGCTCAATGAAGCCTCTGTTGGTCATAGTTTACGTGGATTCCTCTGAAATACCAGTTAATTGCTGATGTGTAACGGGACAAGGTGTTAGCAGAAGGATACTGTCGGAATCCTGTTACTATAAATGCTGACATGTTACTGACTTAATTGACTTTTCCTTTTATTGGTAATAAAATTCAGAAGGGCATGTGTGTATTTTGATAATGTGTAAATGTCCTAATCAAAAATCATTCCATGGTCTTTTCTTTGAAAATACTCTTGCATGCTTGTTTTATTTTTGTTTTCCTATCATGATTGTTCTCATTTTCCACCTTAGAAGAGTATTGTACTTAAGAATCAGTCATCTGTTTTGATGGTTCAATGTATTGTTCTCTTCTAAAAAAATCTATCTTATTCTCTGATATCTTGAGGTCTTTGAGTAGGAGTGGCAAGAAGGGAAAAGGGAAGAATGTCAAATTGAAAGTCATGTGTGTCTAAACCAGCCCAACAGTAAAGATCAGTTATAGATGCATAGTTTAAAACCTGTCATTCAACAAATAATTTATTTTATAGTTATGAGAAGTTTCCTTTCATCAACATATTTTCTTTCTCATTGCTCCTGAAATAAATCTTTGATCAACAGATCATTCAAAACATATTTATAAAGCATTCTATCATATGCCTTTCACGTGACCAGGGATGTGATAAATTCACCTAAATATAGAAGTAGTGCACTCTTTTTGGTGCTTCCATGCAGTTGACTTCATTTTTCTTCACATCTTATTTGTTTAATATCATTGTCTTGAGCCTTTGTTTCCCTTTGGGTATTTTGTTTTGGTTTGGTTTGGTTTTCTTATTTTTTATATTTTGGTTCTTTTTTAAAAAAATTTTATTGTTCAGTGCTGGGCGTAAAACCTAGGATCTTGGACATGCAAGATAAGTGCTCTACTGTTGACACACATCCCCAGCCTGCTTACCCTCTGTTTTGAATGAAAAAAGAAAATAAGGTAACAACTCCATTTAGATCAGAAAAGAACAAGGCTATATTTATAAAAATATAACTTTAGATTTAAAATATGAAGTTATCACTGATATTAACACTGAAGTGGAAATATTTGATTCCCAACATTAGGTCACTTAACTTAGTAGCCCCAATTTTTTTTAAGAGAGAGAACAGGGGGAGAGGAATAAGAGAGAATCAACTTTATTTACTTTTTTCATCTGGCCTTTGTTTCTCTTACAGTTGTGTATTTGCTGCTGGAGTTCAAACCTGGGTTTTTGCTCATGCCACGCAAGTGCTCCAACTGCTGAACCACTACTCCAGCCCAGTAGGCCAAAGTTTTTAATTTATTAAAATAATATCTAAGGCTTCAGCCATAAAATCCTCAAAAATGTCAACTACAAAAAAACCAACAGCCCAATTGATAAATGGGCCAAAGAGCTAAATAGAGACCTCTCACCAGAGGACATTGATCAAGCCAGTGAATACATGAGAAAATGCTCTAAATCACTAGTAATCAGAGAAATGCAAATGAAAACCACATTAATATATCACCTTACACCAGTCAGAATGGCAAAGATGAAAAAAATAAACAATAATAGATGCTGAAGGGGCTGTGGAGAGATAGGCACACTAACACACTGTTGGTGGAGCTGCAGACTGGTACAGCCCCTCTGGAAAGCAGTATGGAGAATCCTTAAAAAATTAGGGATGACTCCAGCATACGACCCTGCTATTCCACTCCTGGGTATCTTTCCAGGGGACTTAGAATCAGCACATTACAGCGACACAGCAATATTGATGTTCATAGCAGCACAATTCACTATTGCTAGGCTATGGAAACAACCCTGATCCCTCACTGGAA
>PVKS010003991.1:0-46549 GCA_004027875.1 Aplodontia rufa
GCATGTTCAAGTTTGTGAGCCATTATCTTAGTGCCTGAGACTTGCTGTTAGTAATTTCCTAATTCAGGGGTTGAGAAGATGGTCAGTGGCCTGCAATGAAATAAGACCTCTCTCCAGAAAGGGATTGGTGCCCTCCAAAACTAAAGAAACAAGAAGTCAGGCCGTTCCAGAGACCCGTCTTAAGGGAAGACACAGCACTGAGAATGGCTGTAAAAATCTATCTCTGTTGGTTGCTTGGAGAGAGCACCACAGACCAGGACTGTCCATAAAACTTTCTGCAGTGTTAGAAATTTTCTGTATCCATACCATCTAGTGTGATAGGCGTTAGTCATGTGTGGCTTTTGAGCACTTGACAGGTGGTTAATGTAACTGAGGAATTGAAATTTAAGTGCTACTTAATTGTAACTAATTTAAATTTAAATCACATCAAGATGGCAGTTGCCATATTGTGAACAGGGTAGCTCTAGCTCTTATCTCCAGTGACCACTTTCACGTTAAGGTAGACTGGTTACTAGTCAGGGTCTGTGATTCAGGGCTGGCCATGATTAGCCACTTTAAGCTGACACTCACCAAAGAGATTATAATTTCCCAAAACAACTATGTCTCAGACCTGTGAGAATAAAACGCAAGTATAAGCACGATCATTGCTAAGGTTTATTTTTTTAAAAAATTATTATATTCAGCAACTAAAAATAAATAGCACATTGTTGAGTTGTAGTTATAATTTAAGGGAGAGAGTCAGTGACCACATAAACCACAGAAGTAAAGATTAGAATTAAATTTAATTCAGGTGATTTTTCCAGGACTTGGACTGCGCTAGGCATGACCTGGTTTTTGAACCATACCAAAAAGAAGAGGAAGAAGGAAGAGTACTATGGGAAGAAAATAGAATCCGTCCCACTCACAGAGAGTGCTTTGTCATCTAAGATTTATTTTTAGCCTTATGAGTTTTAAACATGCTTTCTGAGGCTATTTTTCATCTTAGAAGAGTTTCCAGATCTTAAATTTAAAGATCTGTCTTATGCTGTCTCGGCTAAAAGCAGCATCTCAGCATCACATTGTCAAAAACATAACTGAAAAGGAGGCACTTTCATAAGAAGTGAAGGTTGTTGCTGTTAAGGAAGAGGTAGCAGGGATTTCAATGCTCATTTGAAAAACCTGAAGTCCTTCCATCTATGAACTTACTTCTGTTTACCATTTTCTCCCTGTGGGACTTTTTCATTATATAAATATCTATTTTCACTGAGAAAATTTAAATACATATAAGCAGAAAGAAAGAGTTGGGTGGAAACATACCATTATGCATTTATCCAGAAACAGATTGTACAACACCAGAGTGGACTCTGATGTACACTGCAGACTCTGCATGGCAGTGTGTCTGTGTTGGCCATCAGTGGTAACAAAGCACTTCTCTAGGAATAGGGTGACATGATGTTGATGCATGTGTGGGGTAGGGTATACATGGGATATCTCTGTATCTTCCACTCAGTTTTACTGTGAACCTAAAACTACTCCTTAAAAGTTAAGCATTTTTTAAAGTGTGGGAAGTACTATCAGTAACCCATTACTTATTGATAACTGCTAAGTACATTTCCTTTTAGACTTTATATTTCTGTCTGTATCTCTAAAGCATACATCTCTATATACATACATACAAGGGACAAATTGTATACTGCCATCCCTCAATATCTGTTGGGGATTTGTTGCAGGACAAATCCCACTCCCATGGATCCCCAATTCCCCAGATACTGAAGTTCCTTACATTAAATGACATGGTATTTGCGTTTAACCTGTGCACATGCTCCCATATACTTTAAATCATCTCTAGATTACTTATAATACACAGTACAAAGTAAATGATATATAAATAGTCTATCATTTTATTAATGATAGGGGGATAAAAGTCTGCACATGTTCAATACAAACACAATTCTCCAGCCCCCAAATATTTTATATCCGTGGTTAATTGAATTTATGGATGTAGAAGTAATAGATACAGAGGACTGACTGTATACCATTTTATAACTTGCTTTTTTACTTAGCAATAAGGTCTTTCATGTCTCCATCATCATTTGTGGATATGCTATTATTTCTAATAGCATTTTATAAATAGTAGATTCTAATATTGATTTCCCCCATAATAGATACTTAGGTTATTATAAATAGTTTGCTATTATAAACAACCTCACCCTGAATATGTTATCACATTTCACTGTGCCTTTGTTCAATTGCTTCCTTAGGATAAACATATAGAAGTAAAATATCAATAGATTCAAAGGGTGTGGCACATTGCTGAGGAGTCTGATACACATATCAAATTATCTACCATCTGTAAAGTTTGAGTTAGTTAATTATTCCCTCAATTTTTTTTTCTTGATGGTACTGGGGTTTGAATCTAAGGGTGCTCTACCACTGAGCTATACTCCCAGCCCTTTTTATTGTATTTTGAGAGAGTCTTGCTAAGTTACCAAAACTGGCCTGAAACTAGTGATCCTCCTGCCTCAGCCTCCCAAGTTGCTGGGATTAGGTGTGCAACACTGTGCCCCGTTTAGTCCCTGTATTTTCTAAAGATGAATAATTCTGCCTTCTAAAATTCCTCTAGCCTGCAATTGTTTGTTTTTAATTCCAGTCCCCAACTCAGGGCTCCTGCTCTTGCTTGGGCCTCCTACTGCTTCTAGACTTGGAGGCAGAGCAGTTGCTGCCTATGCTCAGTGTCCAGTCCCTATAAATCCTTCTCACCCTTGCATTCTTTTTCTCTTCCAGAGTGAACTAGATGTATCCTTTTTCAATATTGTTTTCCGCAATATCTGGCAAAGCACAAGTGCATGCATGGGAAAGAAAAATGGTTCAACAGAATCCAGAAGGTCGATCATCAGCAACTGACAGGACCAGATGTGCAGGTGTTTCACATAATCCTACCCCACTCTTTTTTACAAAGACAATTTTTTTTAAGATTTTTTTTTCAGACAGGGCAATTTATGGTATTTATTAATAATAGCTGTTACATATTAATTTAACTTATTTTAAGCATATGGAATAGGCTTGTTCAAAATGAATATAATAGGGCTGGAGCAGTGGCTCAGCAGTTACAGCACTTGCCTGGCATGCTCAAGACCGTGGGTTTGAACCCCAGCACCACATAAACAATGACGTGTTGGAGCAACAAAGGCCATATGAAAAGCTAAATGAAATTGATTCTTTCTCTCTCTCTCTCTCACTATCCCTCTCTAAAAACATAAAAAACGAAATTAATATAACAGCCAGAAAGTGCTTGATCTTCTCAGAGAGAATGGATTTTCAGGCTACGGGTATAAATCTCCAGAAATCCCATTATGATCAGACGACCTTCATGATTGATAAGCTGGAGGGTTAAAGAAATGGCCTAGCTGGTTTTTTGTTTGTTTGTTTGTTTGTTTGTTTTTATAGAGAAAGAGAGAGGGAGAAAGACAGAGAGAAGCAATTTAATTTATTTTTTTCATCTGACCTTTGTTTCTCTGACACTTAGCTCTGTGTGTGGTGCTGGGGTTCAAACCCAAGTCCTCACGCATGTGCCAGGCAAGTGCTCCAACTGCTGAGCCACCACTCCAGCCCCATGGCCTAGCTTGTATAGAAGATAAAGTTCTCCTTTTCTTTCTCTCTTTTAAATCTAAAATGTCCAAGGACTCCAAAAACAAGTGTGATTTGCTTATAATACTGTAGGCATTCAGATTTGGCAGGAGCCCACTAGGCTTTGTGTGAATGCTTCAGAAGCATGTTGATTTTTTTTCCCCCTAAGAGAGAGAGAGAGTCAGTTTCATTCATTTTTTCATCCTGTTTTTGTTTTTCTGACACTTAGTTGTGTATGCAATGCTGGGGTTTAAACCTGGTCCTTACACATGCCAGGCAAGTACCCTACCGCTGAGCTTCCTTTCCAGCCCATAGGCATGTTGACTTTTATGTTAACTTTACTTCAAAAATCTGCTGACCATTTTTAAGGGATAAAAAAATCCTTTGAAAATCCACTGGGCTTGAATCTAAAATAGTAACATTAATTATGACAATTTATTATTATTTTTTAAATAAAGAGAGATAGTGAGAGAAAGAATCAATTTTATTTAGTTTTTCATGTGGCTTTTGTTGCTCTGACACTTCTGCTAGGGTTTGAACCCCAGTCCTCGCACATGCCAGGCAAGTGCCAGAACTGCTGAGCCACTGCTCCAGCCTCATGACAATTATTTGTTAAAATATATTTAGTACATACCAAATATAGTAATTATAACTAATGTTTATGTGCATATTCATGTTTATATGCAGGTATTTATCTATATAAATTAGATACCTGTCACCAGAACCAGTATGTTTATATCAACTTGATATTCTGGGGAAATGATCTCTTACCTGCTACTCTGATAGGAAATATCTTGTTGATAAAATGCACTTGCAGGCAGAATTTGGAAATGTCTTTAATGGGAAAAACTGGGCGCCCTCTCATGGTGAGTGACCTAAATCTATGATCCCTTTGACCCAGGAGACCCAAGACTAAGAAGTGTGTCTATGTAACATTCTATCTTAACTAGACTATGTAAAGCAATCCAAGATAAATCTCTTCCTTCTTGTACAGGGGAGTTTAAAAAAAAAAGGCTTTGGATTTTAAAAAGTCACCAGGAAGATGGCCAGGGTCAATAGGCACTTTGCTAGGAGTGCAGAAACTCAGAATCCACTTTTGGCTTTGGCACCAAGTTACTGTATGTATTGAACAAGGCACACAATGCCTCATCTCAAAATGAGAGAACTAGACAGAAAAGCTTTAGCAGCCTCTCAGTGGGAATCTGGAATATCCATGACCATAGGTAACTGAGCTGAATAACCTCACACCCTGAGCAAAAAGAGTTACAAGTCTAGATACCCAGAAAATTAAAGTGACTAAGATGTAACAGGATATTCATTACAGTTGGATTAATTGATGTGTTATATAGTAACTAGATTTTTACTGAAAGTAGAGACAGGTGTGCTTGTCTTTATGTCCTGCTGCCGTATAACAGAGATCTATGTAATGATCTTGAGCGTTCTTGTTTGAATTTAATTTCCCCACCAAGATGCACAATTTGTATCTTTCCCTGAATTTCTCTCTGGCCAAGTTTGTCACATCTCATAGCTTGACAGACTTATTCAAGACTTTAGATGTCATTGCATCTCTCTTCTTTTGTCATTCTAAGTTGTCTGAAAAAAAGAAAAATCATGTCTTTTCTGTGCTTCCTACATAATTTTTTGTTGTTGTTGTTTTGTTTCTGTTTTTGTGTTTTGGTGTTTTTGTTTGTTTATTTTGGTCCATGACAACTTCTGCAGACCAGTAGACCAGTATATAGCAGAAACACAGGGAAACCTTGTAGAGGCTCAGCTATAGTTTCCTGCTCCCCTGGGTAGGGCCACACATTCTGCATCACCTTTCTTTAGCATATAGCCAGGACGTACTGGAGCAGCTAGCATTGTTCAGGTTTGCTATGCCAGAGTTTGGGATTCAAAGGTTGAAAACAAGCAACTACCATAATTACAATTTGGAGCTGGTTTTCCCAACTCTCAGAGCACATAATCTCTGTATCTGTTCAGCCTTAAGTAAACCTTGCTCATCAGCACATCTGGAGCAGACATGATTTAAGGATTGGTTTGGTACAGCAAAAGCAAAAAGAAGTCAAAACCCCATGAAATTCCCAAGAAGCCCCTTACTCCCAGTCTTTTTCTTCAGAAGCTTTCCCATCCTGATTGCCTTTAAGGATCAGGAAGTTTCTCAGAGAGTGTGCTATTTGTATTTCTCTCTAGTATGGGTTTGTTCTACTTCTAGTAAGACTAACATTACAGAGCAAGGCAGATGGGATTTAAAAAAGAAATGACCCAAACACAAGAAATCAGGACAGAAAATCTAACTTGTTGAAAAACCCTTCCTTCCCAGTAAGTAGAGCCTGCTGGTGCATAGTGTCAGGTGGGGCAGATTGCCCACTGGGGACTAAGCACTGCAATGACCTAAATCATTCACTACTGTGAACCAGCTTCTATACTCTTCCCAGTCCCTTCCCCTGCACTGGACTGAAATGTTGCCTGAGGACTCAGGAGGCCTTGTTTCTGTAGGGAAAGTTTATCCCATCTCATAGTTTGGTAGATTTATTCAAGACTTCAGATGTCATGATCTAAGATTGGTTGATTTAGGAACCAACTGATGAAGTCCCCCAAATGTGCCTGCTCTGGATCCTCAGGAAGTTTGCTTTGCTCCAGGCAATTCATAATGGAAAGGAACAGTCTTTGTGCCCATCTGCTAAATAGTCAGAGGATGGCACCAGTGACTACCACTGTGTGGGAGATAGAACAACTCCTCCTTAGTTCAGTGCTTATCTATTGCACATGTGAAGATGGAAAAAACTTCGTAGCACTTTTTGGCATTTACGGCCTTTGAAGAGTCTGAAAGACTTGCTTTATTTTGACTGGAATAGAATGTATTTGTATACCTTTTGAACCTGGATGACCACCGTCTCTTTCTTGGGTCCCATTCTGGTCTGCTTCAGCAGTACCCCTCTACACTTAGCAAGGATCCTGACCTGAATCCTATAGGTCCTCCCCACCTGGCTTCAGGTGCCAGATGTCCCAGAGCCTGCTAACTAGGTCCTATGGAGGCTTCTCTCCCATCCCCACCCCAGGATTGTGGCAAGAATAACAGATAGGTACTTGGGAAGGGTAGCTGGGATGTTCCACCTACATGCATGGGAAGAGAAGCAGGGAGGGGACTGGCATCCTTATGTATGCTGTGGTGCCCACTCTCCCACACAAATATAGGATAGGCCTAGAATCCACCAGGGGAGCTTTACCACTGAGCTACATCTCCAACCTTTTTATTTTTAATTTTGAGACGGGGTCTAAGTTGCTGAGCTGGCCTCAACCCAGAATTTCTGGGATTATAGGCATGTGCCACTGTACTCAATGCCACAATGTAGTCTTGTCTTAAAAACCTTTTGGAATATTTGTTTTTATTTTACAAGCTCTTTTTTTAAAAATTTATTTATTTATTTATTTTTTAAAGAGAGAGGAACAGTGAGAGAGACAGAGAGAGAGAGAAACAACTTTATTGAGTTTTTCACATGGCCTTAGTTGCTCCAACACTTAGTTGTGTACGTGGTGCTGGGGTTTGAACCCAGGTCCTCGTGCTTGCCAGGCAAGCACCGAAACCGCTGAGCCACCGCTCCAGCCCCTATTTTATAAACTCTTAAAGCCCAAAAGGTGAGTGATTGATTCTAGAACCCTAAAGCTCCTGAGGGTGATATGAAAGCAGCCTGTTTTGTCCTGTGTCTGTGGCTACTGCAAATCAGGATATAAGAAAGGGCCTTAAATGCTCTATGCCCTAAGCCTCAGCCGGTATCTAGTACAGTGCTCCCTGAAGGGATGGTGCTCAGGCACCACCCTGAGATTTGCAGGTAGGCTCTGACGTGAGCCATGATTTCTACATCACAAAGTCTCACATACCTTTAGAGGTCAAGAAACCAGAATAGAGCTTTTCTCCATAGGAGATCATCTCAGCCTGACTTAAGGGGAAATTGCAAAAGTACTTCTTCAAACTAGGGGCAATAAAAATAACAAAAGAACAAAACATTCTGCAGGTAAGCCATTCCACAGTGAAGGGACAACTTCTCCTTGAACTGGAATCCTCTACAAGTTCTCTAGAAAGTTAGAATGATAATTATTAGTTAATGAAGTGGTTACAAAAGGATTTCTTTTGAGGTATGCTACAACATATAACTACTTCAAGATTGGCTTGGTATTACAAGAAAGGTATGAAACACTCTTTTCTCTCAAAGGTTAATTGTAGGAGCTGAGAGTACTTTGGAGCTGGAAGAAACCCTCACAATTATGTTAAACATCACTTAGAGGAAAAGGTTCTTTCATGTGCCTCAGTCCATAGAGTTACTTTGTGACAGACTTGGAGCTATCTCTCAGGGTCCTTGACTCAGGGCTATAAATTCAGTAGTTGATTTGTTGTTTTAAGAGAGAGAGAGAGAGAGAGAGAGAATCAATTCCATTTAGTTTTTCATCTGGTCCTTGTTGCTCCAACACTTGTGTATATGGTGCAGGGGTTTGAACCCAGGTCCTTGTGCTTGTCAGGCAAGCACTCCAACCGCCGAGCCACCACCACTCCAGCCCCTGATTTGTTGATTTCTCTTTCAGACAGGGTCTTCCCATGTTGCCCAGGTTGGCCTTAAATTCCTGGGCTCAAGCCGTCCTCCTTCTCCAACCTTCTGAATGCTGAGACTACAGGCAGGAATCACTATGCCTAGCTAAATTTATGCCTAGCTAAATTTAATACGTTTTTTAAAAATTACTAATCATCTGAAGTAGACTGTAGCAGTTTAGTCTCTAAGGAAACATTTGTAAAATGGCTGTTGCTATGTTGTCAAAGCTTTTTTGTGAATGAGAGGTTTTAGAGAAACATGTCTTTAGCTGAAGGAGACAGAAAGATGAAAAATCTTGAAGACAGAATCTATGAATGTCTTATTAAGAGATGTCTTTGCTGGGAGCAGTGGCACATGCAATTAATCCCAGCAGCTCAGGAGGCTGAGGCAGGAGGATCATAAATTCAACTTAGCAAGGCCCTAAGCAACTTAGTGAGAACCTATCTCAAAACAAAAACTAAAAAGGTGTGGGGATAAAGCTCAGTAGTAAAGCACCCCTAGGTTCAACCCCCAGCACAAAAAAAAAAAAAAAAAAAAAAAAAAAAAAAAAAAAAAAAAAAAAAAAAAAAAAAAAAAAAAAAAAAAAAAAAAAAAAAAAAAAAAAAAAAAAAGAAAGAAAGAAAAAGAAAAAAGAAAGAAAGAAAGAAAGAGCATGTCTTATCCAGGCAGTGACACACCCTTATACTCGGAAGGCTAAGGCAAGAGGATCGCAAATTCAAAGCCAGCCTCAGCAACCTAGTGAAGCCCTAAACAACTTAAAAAATAACAAGGGCTGGGGATGTGGATGAGTGGGTAAGCACCCTGGGTTCAATCCCCAGTACCCCAAAAAGCAGGAAAAGGCATGTCTTGTTAACTCCTCTGAAAATGGAGTTCAGTCAGAGGTTTCTAACAGAGGGCCTCACACATGCTAGACAAGTGCTCTACCATTGAGCTACATCCTAGGAATCTTTTTTCCTTATTAAAAATATGCAAATTGAAAGTTAGGCTGCAATTTTGGGGTCCTGAGGGAATGTGTGTGGCCAGCCATGGTGGGGAAAGGCAGGTAGAGGGACAAGGGACCAAGGACTTCTGCCTCAGTTACAGCAAGTGTTGTTGTGAGTGATGCAAGTCTCAGATATGAACAGTCCCTAAGGGAGCCAGCCATTCTCCTGGGAAGGGATGTGAATATTACAAATCCAAAGGATCTGCCTTCTAAGCTTTTCCAGCTCCCACTAAACTTAGCCACCTCTCTGTTTCCTTTAAATGTGTTCTCAGTCCTGTAGGTATTGTATCCATTTGGTACTATCTCCACCACATCCTTTTGCTGTACCCCTCCCTTTATGATCTGGGTGCAATTTTAGTCAAGATGAGGGACAGCAAGTTATAAGAAGTAACAGAGTTAGGAAAAAATGGGCAAAACAACAGGCTCATTTAACCCAGTGCTGACTTTCACATTTAATTTTACATAAGCCTGTATAAACTTTAAGCAAAATTATACCAGTGTGTTCTTTTCAGATGAATGAGTCTTTACAGAAAACAGTGGCCTTGTTAACAAAAGATGATAGGATGACTAAAAGTGAACAGAAGACAGCTACAGGAAAGTCTCCAGGACTGTTAGGGACCCTCATGATGATAGTATTCTATAGTGCTTACATTTTTGTGGAAAATGTGAACAAAGTGACCTTTGGCAACTTTTCTACTTTCATGAGAAATTGAATTAAAGTATAAATAATGAGATGAAGTTTTCTCCCACCCTACTTATATTAAAGAACTTTGTCTAGCTACAATCTTTGAAAAAAAAAGAAGCAGCAGCCACCAATGGACCTGAACCCAAAGGCTAGCGTTAGAAATCTTCATTTCTAGGTTGAGCTTTAGAGGCCTTGGGATTGCTTTGAAGGTTTCATCTGATTGCATGTTGCTCAGTTTTCTCACTTATTAAAGGATATCTAGACCACCACTGTGGTTTTTGTTAAGAGAGGAAGGGACAGTGAGAGAAAGAATAGATTTTATTTAGTTTTTTAGTGGCTTTCATTACCCAGACACTTCATTGTGTATGTGGTGCAGGGGTTTGAACCTACATCCTCGTGCATGCCAGGCAGTGCTGCAATCGCTGAGCCACCACTCTAGCCCCCACCATTGTGGTTTTAATATACCCTGTTGGAAAAGTGTTTTATGATGTAGAGATCATAATTCCAAGGTAAGTCATATATATATATATATGTGCTTGGGTTTGAACTTAACATACTTGCGCATGCCAGGCAAGTGCCATAACCGCCGAGCCACCGCTCCAGCTCAGGTCTGTACATATTTCAGTCACTTTAATTAAAAAATTGATTTCAAGTGGCACTGATCTTGCAGAGACCCTATGGATGTTCAACTTACATCCATATTACATAGAAATTCAGACAGGTTCTTAAGTTTCAAGTTTGAGAGAAAGTGTGATGTTAGTAAGTGTGCTCTTTGGGAATTGGTTTCAAGTTCATGTCAACTTTTTGAGACCCATGAAAGAAACAAGTTGCCTTAAGAATCTTTAATTAAGTTCAGTGTAGCCTAACATAAGTTCTTTTCAATAGTCCTTCTCAGTTCACGACATTAATGGACCCAAAGTCTTGTCCCTTCTTGCTTCCTCCAAGTCAGGGTTGAAATGTGTTTGGCTATTTATTGCCTTGGGGCTTGTCATATAGGGTATTTTTTGGTCTCTGCTCACCTGACATATGGCCCAAATGTCATTAATCTTGGCTTTATCAATGGGTACAAGTTGGTCATAAACTAAATCAAGATGTGAACAACAGATAGATCCTTATTTTAAAGGAGTTACATGTTTCCAAAGGAGAAAATCAGCTTCCAGGTCTTCAGCTCACACTGGATTTGGTCTGTGGTTTCCCCATATGGTGCTAGCAGCTGCATGATTGATTATATTAGAGTTGGAGCCAGATACACAGGTAGACAGGCAATCACATGCCTACACTGTGACTTCACAGGGTAACTCATGTTTCCAGAATGCTGGGAATTCAGACTTGCTGAAGGACCTTGTCCTTAATGCGTAGGGCTGTCAGTGGTTGATAAAAGATTCAGCAGTAAATTCTGATCTGAATTTCAAAACGACTTGTCCATTTGTCCAAGGGGACATCTGAACTGCACATCGTCTACTTACCAAAGATGGAGCAGTCCAGAGCAGTTTAATCCCTGAACCAATTCAAGTAGATTTAAATTAGATTTCTTACCATCTCAAAGAAAATCATTTTGGAGACTTTGCCATTTTCAAAAGCACTATAATTGCCCTTAATGAGTTCAACAGGGATTTCTGCATACCTTTATTTAGGCAGCACTTATGCTGCTATTCAGTAACCCCCACCCCCATACTGTGGACTGAACCCAGGGCCTTTTGTATGCTAGACAAGTGCTCCTCCACTGAACTACATCTCCAGCCCTTTTTTGAGATAGGGTCTCACTAAATTACTGAGACTGGCCTAGAACTTGGATCCTCCTGGCCTCAGCCTCCAGAGTAGCTGGGATTACAGACCCTGTGAGCCACCAAGCCTGGCTCAACGGCCTTTTTTTTTTTTTTTTTTTTTAATTTACTTGGCTCTCACTCCCACTTTATCTCAACTTGTGAGTTCTGGCTTCTGAATCTAGTGAACAGGTTTGAGTGAAGGGCCTAGCATTCATTCCAGTCCCAGTTTGGCCATGGGAAAAGCAATCAACTGTATAATTGGAAGACATTAATAGGTGTATCAGAGTAAAGCTTTTTTTTTTTTTTTCTGGGTCACTTAAGGACAGTTCCTATCAGCTCCTGAAAAACAGTTTATTCTGCTGAAGGACTATTTGCAGAGATTAATGAGATATTAACAGAAGCTAACAGAAACCTAAAAATCATTCACAGTTTGTTCCAATCTTTGTAGATGTACTTTCACTAAGTAAATATAATTTTGAACATCTGGAATTTTTTTAATCAGGTGATAACAATTTGCTTTGAGTCACCATTTAATTATGAACTCCCCTAATGCACTTAAACACCTCTTTATTGAAGTTTGTCTATTTAAAACAAGCTTTTTTTTCTTTTAAGTAGACTTCTTTAAAGATGGAAACGTGACATATTTAAGTGTAAAATTGGATAGGCATGAAAGTACATGCCTATAATACTAGAGACTCCAGAGGCTGAGGCAAGAGGATCACAAATTTAAGGCCACCTTCTGGCAACTTAGCAAGACCTTCATCAACTTAATGAGACCCTGTCTCAAAATAAAAAATGTAAGGTTGGGGGATGTAGCTCAGTAGTAAAGCACCCCTGGGTTAAATCCCTATACCAGAAAAATTTAAAGTATAAAATTCCAGGACATTCAGACATTGCCGTCATTTCACTGCAGTTCCCCTTCTCCTTTCACCAAAGAAAAGTTAGGTACTCAAATGAAGAGGAGTTTTGAGGGAAGAATTTGACTCTTTCTACTTGGCTAGATATTATTATTTTCTCCTTCCTCTGTGATTTCGTAGAACTAAGAAAGAAATCCACAGCTTTTATCTTCTTAGGAATTTAGTCAACATACCTTGACTTCCTCATTCATTTCTCCTCATGATTATTTTGACTTCAGTCTAACAGAGAAGGTAGCTGAAGATAAAGGGCTATAAAGGTTTGGGGTAGAAGTGTTGGGGTCTGAGGCAGCAAGGCTTCTACTCCATAACCTCAGGCCCATCCTGAGAAGCCTGAAACGCAGGGCAGTCAAGTCCAAACTCTGAGTCTAAATTCCAGCTATGACATTTACTACTTGTGTGACTTCGGACAGTGGCTTAGAGCTGTTTGCTCCTGGATAAAATGACAAAATGTAACGTGTACATCAGAGTTGCAAAAGACTGATACATGAAAAGCACTCAACACAATGCCTGGACCATAACAAATATTTTAACAGATCATTACTATTGTTGTTATTACTGTCTGAAGATTTTGCTCCTAAAGTAAGGTCGTTCTCTTAATAGACTCTCTCCCTTTGGCTAAATATGTAGTTGTTTCATTTCTATGCCTACTTATCCAAGGTGGAAGTGGGTACATGTTCACCCAGGTAATAATTTCAAATACAACACCTATTTTATTTTTTTAGAGAGAATCAATTTTTTTTCATCTGGCCTTTGTTTCTCTTTGTTGTGTATGTAGTGCTAGAGTTTGAACCCTGGTCCCTGCACATGCCAGGCAAGCACTCCAAGTGCTGGGCCCCACAAACACTGGTTTTCAGAAATTTTCTACAAAAAAACCTCATGCTAGGATTATTTTACATTGGGAGAAATTCCAGTCTAAGCCATAAGTTATTATTTATTGAATGTTGATCTTTTTATAACCTTAAAAATAATTTCCTTAATATGACCCTAGATAATGTTTAATTTGGATAAAGTACACATAATTTTGGATGAGATGGTGTTAAACGGCTGCATTGTGGAAACTAATCGGGCAAGAATCCTTGCCCCTCTACAAATTCTTGATAAGATGTCAGAAAGCTGAATAGAAAGTTCTGCCAGAAAAACACTGATTTGTAAGAAATGTGAATACTATTTGAAAAGAATCTAGAAGATCACCTATTATGAAATGGAGTAGTACCCTTTCAAACAGTACTTGGATAGAAAACAAAGCTATTTTAATATATGTACAAAAAAATCTCTTAACTGAGACAAGTTTTATTTTCAGCAACTGTAAGCATATTTTTCCTACTTCTTAATTTTATTGAGTACCTAACAAACCCTTTTTGGTCTCTGCTTCCCTATGCAAATTAAATTTGGGAATAGCAGGAAGGTGGTGGGAAGAATGTGGGCAGTTATCTATCATCAGCCAATAAAATTTTTAAATTGACTTAAACACATGGCATTTTGGTTAAAATCACCCTTTAGATGTTTTTGTTTTCCTTAAAAAGTCTTGATAAAACTTACTTTTAATAAACTTTACTACAGTATGCACCTAAAGATTGCAGAATTAAATTTTATTTTCCAGTTCCTAAAGGCTTTTGATTACTATTTTTAGGGCACTTAGCGATTACAATGCCATCATATAACTAACTCTGTAATGTTACTATCAAATAAAACATTAAGAGAGCCCTTACAACCATCATTTATAACACATATTAAAGGATTTTTCTTACAAATAAGTTTGTTAGTGAAATTTACTTTAGTTCAAAGTTTAAAAATGAAATGCAAGACAATATTTGTTTAGGTTGGCATAAAATGACTTCTTTTTCCTTTAGGCCCTCCTAGGATATCTTAGAAGCAAAATATTAAGTCATTATACAACAATGTCCTACATCCTCAAAAACCTTTTGATAGGCTGTCACCACTGAGGCGACAGTGGAATACAGAGATCTGTGTTAAAAGCTTGTATATGTACATGTAGTAATGGAAGGAAGCTGCAACGGAAGCAGTAGAGAAACATTTAAGATATCCTCCTATATAATGTTCCAGGAGGGAGAGAGGAGGCTTTAAGCTCTTTAGACTTTTCTACGTATTTCAGTTTTCATCTACAAAGACCCAGAAAAATTAGTTATAGTAGACTCCCAAGGCAAACCTAAGTTGCTGTGGACTCATTCAGGATGGCAAAGGGAAAGCTTCTAGGCCTGTAGGAACAATAAGCTATAAGGGTATATGGATCTACCTTCATATTAAGCTGCCAAGGTCTGGGGAAAGCCCAGTCTAGATCAATCTAAGTGCTTTAGAGGTCTTTCTGAGACACATTAGTTGGGAAACACTGTCCTAGATGGTAAGCACTTTATCAGCGCACATTCAGGTAAGTGCTGAAACTGGTACACCAGAAGTAGCTAGGGAGTGAACAAAATTAATTTTTGGGTCACACCAAAATAGTAGTTGAATTACATCTTGGCACAGATTTTAGCACCTTGAGAGAATAATAAATTTAAAAAATATTAGGCAGATATCACAGGAAAAAAATACCCAAGAACTTACAGTGTATTTGGAGACCCCAGTAAATGCCTCACAATACCTGACTCATTGAAAGTAAACTGTAATGTGACTGTTTTACTTACAGGCTGTGAAATCATCTCACTTTGATAAGACGTTTTCACTTTTCACACTCAGAGTATTTAATAAACAATTACTGACTTTATAAGTCTCATAAATTTACCTGCAGTAGCAACTTGCTATACTAGAGCTTAGCAAACTTATTATGTAAAAGGCCAGACAATAAATACTTTAGGTTTTGTGAGCCATATGGCTCTGCTAACTACACTACTCTGCTGTTGTCGTCCAAAAGCAACCATAAATAGTATGTAAATGAATAAGCTTGACTGTTCTAATAAAACTTTATGCTGAAATTTAAATTTCATATAATTATCATATCATAAAATACCCTATTTTTATTTTCTTCAACCATTTAAAAAATTTAAAACCACACTCATATAGCCTTAAAAAAACTGGTGGCAGGACATAGGTTACCAACCCCTTTGCCAGGCTAATACAGTAAAAGCTGACAACTGACAGGTATTTTAGAGATTTAAATAATGGCAATGCTACACACATAAACTGGATTTAAATTCTAATCCTAATATAGAGGTTTAGTCATGTATTCACAAATTTATTGAACAAACTACCACCACTACTTTTTGGACTGATATAGGTTACACATTTAAGTATTGCTATTTAACTTTAGACTCACAGGGATCTGTGAAGCTGACATTGAGGTGAAATATTTAAATGTTGCCTCTGATTACACAATCACAATATTCTCATGCAGCAAATAAAAACAATACGGTTGGCCCTCCATATCCAATGGTTCCATATCTGTGGATTCAACCAACAGTGATTTACATTATTAGGGGGAAAAAGTACACCTATACAGAACATGTTTCTCATCAATAACAAATGTTTGTACAGCATTTACATTACATTAGGTTTTATAAGTAATCTAGAGATGATTTAAAGTATACAGAAGAAAGTGCTTATGTTATATGCAAGTCCTACATCATTTTATATAATAGATTTGAGCATCCTCAGATTTTGATATCCATGAGGTATCCTGATACCAGTCTTCTGAGGATACTGAGGGATGACTATATACAAATCATTAACTATAAAAGGAACTAATGTAGAAAGGTAATGTACCTTTTAACAGGTAAATACTGGGTTATTTCAAACATGATTTTGGCATCTTAAAAAAAGAAGGCCATTTGAAGAATCAGGCCTAGTGACATTTCTTTCAACAGTATGCATAGATGTGATAATAATACAAGTATGGAAAATGGAAATACAGCCCCATCTGTAAAACCAGGAAATAGCAATATACTGGTTGTTTCTTTTCATACCAATAAAACATTTAAAAATCATTCCTGATTTCAGACTTCTATTCCTTGCATATATAAAGGTGAATAGCAGAGATCTACTATTTAAAAAGTTAACACAAATAACTGGCCATTTCTAGCTGAAGAATACTTTAAGACTCAACACAACAGATGATTCACAATATATGAATATATATTTCATACAATATCAGTAAGTATATTTACTATAGAAAAGTACATTTCTTCATGTAATTTTAGAAAACTAAATTTGAATAATTCAAAATATCAAGTATCCAGTTAAGCTCTTTAGGTCTGATGATGAAGTGAAATAGTCATGACACAGTTTTGTACGCTGCAAACATTTTAATGATTATTGTTGAGCATACATTTTGGAAATTTTTTATTTCAAACTGCAACAAGTTAAATAAATGTTTATAATATACAAAGAAAATACAACCAAACATAAAACTTCCTTTAAGTGTGCCTTGCACCTAAGACCAGTGTTCCCCCCCCCCCACTTAATATATCTTTATTTTTGAGCTGCACATACACACTTAAGAATTTGATCTTTATAGTATGGCATTTAGGAAATAAAAATATACTCCCACCTCAAAGAAATAAAGAGGTTGTGCATGATTATATGCCAAACAAAAGAGAGAACACTAGAATACTCTTGATAGTGCAGGCATCATTAAAAAGGAAAAGAAAAAGCTTGAGATGCTCATTAACCCTCTATGTTTTAAGTAAGCAGGATTTTTGACCAAGTAGCTTAAAAGCCAGCAAAACAGGGATCAGTGATGGCAACTGTAGTGTATGGAGTATGAAATGACAAACTTTACACAAATACACTGTTAGAAATTTACCAGTGAACACTGAAGATCTGAGAAGCTGCTCTTTGGAACAGTCAAGTAGGACCACCTTATTCCAGTCACATAAGCCCTTGTAAAGCAACACAGTGTTTTGTGCTATACACTTGCTGGCTGGGTTGTTAAAGGATTGGTTTTATCATTAGCAGCTAACAAACTTATTCCACATGTTCTTAAAGCCTTAACGGTGGAAACAAAGGCAAATGTCATTAGCATGGAGGATCATACACTTCTCTGCACACAAACACAAGAGGCTTCACTAGTATTTTTAAAGTCTCTGATGTCTCCCATTGGACTTCAAAACTCAGTTGAGATGAAAGCCTTTCTCCATTGTAGCAGCTAGCAAGCGCTCTCTCATGATCTCCTCTGAAGAATATTCAGGCAACTTAAGATAATGCACACATGTATTGACTGATGGGTAGCTTGCATCAGTAGCATCAACCTACAGAAAGAAAGTGAAAACAGCAGAAGATAGGCTTAAATATTTTTTCCTTTTAATCCTAAAGTAACTAAATTCCATTTGGGTTCCCCACCAGCTAGTTTTATACCTTGCGCACAACTGTGAGTCTAGGATGAAGATTTGCCAGTCCACCTGGTGGCAAAGTTGAACAACCAGTGGTAAATTGCAGGAATGCTTTTCTTTCATCTGAAGACATGCCACATAAAACTCTCACGAACCTTAGGAAACCAGGGCTGAAAGAAGAAAAGTACAGTTTTGTTGATTTGACAGCAGATGTAAATAAAAAACACTACCACTTCTTTATATGTAGCAATAACTTACTCCCTGCATGACCTCCCACCAAAAAAAAAAAAAAAAAAAAAAACACACACTCATCAGAAGAATAGGTCTGTTAGGCACTGTAATACCAGCTACTTGGAAGGCTGAGGCAGGAGAATCACAAGGCCAAGACCAGCCTTGATAATTTAACTTAGCAAGACACTGCCCAAAGGTCTGGGAATATGGCCCAGTGGCAAAGTGACCCCTGGGTTCAATCCCCTGTAAAACACACACATACACACACACAAATAATGTCTAGAGACTAATGGGTAAGTATGAAAGGGACTGACAAAAGCTTTTTTTTTTTTTTTAAAGAAATGGGATAGTGAGAGAGAAAGAAGCAATTTTTATTTAGATTTTCATGTGACTTTCATTTCTCGGACACTTCCCTGTGTATGTGGTGCTGGGGTTTGAACTCGTGTTCTAGCGCATGCCAGGCAGGTGCCATAACCACTGAGCCACTGCTTGAGCCCCTACAAGCTACTTTTAAAACTGTCATTTCATTTTTGGATATAAACAATTCTGAGGGGCTAAAGCAGTGGCTCCACAGTGGAGTCCTTGCCTGTCATGTGCAAGGACCCAGGTTCAAACCCTAGCACCACATAAACAACTAAGTGTTGGAAAAACAAAGGCCAAATGAAAAAATAAATAAAATTAATTCTTTCTCTCTCTCTCTCTCTCTCTGTCTCTCTCTCTCTCTCTCTCTCTCACACACACACACACACACACACACACACAAAAGGGGGGGGCGGCTGGAGCTGTGGCTCAGTGGTTACAGCACTTGCCTGGCATGCACAACTACACAAGTTCAAACCCCAGCACAACATACACAACAGTCTCAGAACAACGAAGACCACATGAAAAACTAAATAAAAATTGTTTCTCTCTTTCTGTCCCTCTCTCTATTAAAACAACAACAACAATTTTGAACATCTTGGAAATTAACACATACCTGTCACGTGTATAGCCCAACTTAGGTTCAGTGTAATTGATAATATCCTCTGCTGCCCAGGATGGTGACTGGTTTCCACAAAGAATCATCTGGACTTCTTCGTGACTGAAGGAACTTAATTTCTCCATTGGAAAGACTTTGTTAAAACCATCTACATTTTACATATAGCAAAAAAAGAAAAAAAATTCAATTTCTAACTCATAATTCCAAAGCACCAAATTTTCTTTTCTTTTTCTTTTGTATTAGAGATTAAATCCAAGGGTACTTTACCACTGAGCTGCAGATCCAGCTCCTTTTATTTTTAGTTTTTTAATTTTGAGACAGGGTCTCACTAATTTGCTTAGGGTCTATATTGTTGAGGCTGGCCTCAAACTTGGCAAACCTCCTGCCTTGGTATCCCAAACTGCTGGTATTACACACATGCACCTCTGTTGCCTGGCCAAAATACCAAATTTCAAATCAAACATCCCATTATCAATGCATGCACAGAATATGGGGGGGAAAATCTATAAATATTTAAAGAAACAAGTATTAATTAAAATAGTTTGAAATAAAAGCTGCTATGGTTTATAAGTACAGAAATCTCTATTTAATGTCACAAATGTGAACAGAGGAAAGGCTATTTGGGACAACAACTACCCAACCTACAGTTCACTAGCTTGTGTCTTCAAGTGGCCAAAGCAGTGTTCAAGTTTTCAAAAGTGATTTACATCCTAATTACTCTTCTCCCTTTGCCTTAAGAACTTCTATGGTTTAATTCATCCTCATTGTGTAATGTAGAATGTATCCAACCTGATGTCCACTTAGCAATGAAGAAACAGGGGCCAATACTGAGTGCCTATTCGAAGGAACCAGTATTCAAACTTTGAGAATGTTCCACCCTAATCTGTGAACTCTACTACAAGACTTAACAATCTTGACAAGAAACTAGAGATGTTCAGTGATCTTGATCTTAACTTCTACCGTCTTAAAGTAAAAGGAACGGGATTATTTTCCTTTAAAATTACCTCTAAAAGCTTCCATCTGTTTCTGAATACCTGTATGCATACAGAAATCAAACATCAAATCCACATATTCTTCTGCATTATCCATTGTTATCATCTGCAAAGGAAAATTTGCTGGTATTATTGTTAACATTTAGAATTATTTCAGTAGCATCTAAGACAAACTGCCTTTGTTAAGAGAACAGAATTTGGGGCTGGAGCAGTGACTCAGCAATTGGAGCGCTTGCCTGGCATGCGCGAGGACCCGGGTTGATTCAAACTCCAGCACCATAAACACAACTAAGTGTCAGAAAACCTAAAGCCAGATGAAAAAAATAAATAAAGCTGATTCTCTTTCTCTCCCTCCCCCAACTCCAAAAAAAGGAAGAGAGAGAACAGAATTTAACAATTATATTAAAAGCAAAATCTTTACCTCATCTTCACCACTTGGCTTGAGATCCACAGCTGTAAAACCATATATTCTTGAAGAAGGACAAAACTGGAAATTTAAACTGAGAGGGCAAAAAGGATTAGATGAATTGATGTTCATCAACTATTGGTGTTAATTTTTATAACACTGCTGCCAAAACCATGAATGCCCCTATTGCATCAACAAAATCAGTACGCTAACTTACATATAAGGCCTAATTTTATTTATTTAGCCATACTGGGAATCAAACGCAGGGCATTTTGCATGCTAAGCAAGTACTGTACCACAAAGCTACATCCTTAACCCTTCAATGCAAAATCCAGTACACAAAAACTATTGGGCCACCTATTCTCAAACCTGTCTAACTTTGCGGAGATTGTATGAAATCATTACCTTTACATATTTCACTTACTTTTTTTTTTTTTTAAAGAGAGGGACAGTGAGAGAGAGAGAAAGACAGAAACCATCTTTTAATTTAGTTTTTCATGTGGCCTTCGTTGCTTGGACACTTTGTTGTGTAAATGGTGCTGGGGTTTGAACCCAGGCAAGCACCATAACCACTGAGCCACTGCTCCAGCCCCTCACTTACTCTTTATGGCACAAAATTAATGAATTAAAGATTTTTGCAATGAATTATGGTAGAAACAAGTTTCTAAGTAATATTTTCAAAAGACACTATTGCTTCACTAAAGTCATTCAAACTGTATAAATATATATCTGCCTAAAAATATAAATTGAAATATATTTAAAAGAAAAATACTTCTCAAATATACAGTCATGTATTGCTTAATGATGGGAATACATTATGAGAAATGTATCATTAGGCAATTTTTTGTTTGTACAAACAATATAAATACACAAACCAAGATGGTGTAGCCTACTATACACCTAGGCTATAGGTTAGAGCCTACTGCTTCTAGGCTACAAACCTATACAGCATACTAAATGCCAGAGACAACTAACGAACACAATGCCAGTATTTGTGTAACTAAACATAGAAAATGTACAGTAAAATGTACAGTAAAAATTCCAGGTAACAGGAATTTTTAGATCCATTATAATTTTATAGGACCACCTTCGTATGTACTGTCCATCATTGGCTGAAACATTATGATGTAGCACATGACTATCAAACAATTTCCCAATATTATCAACAAACATTAAAAAGAATAAATGAGGGGCTGGAGTGGTGGTTCAGTGGTTAGAGTGTTTTCCTGGCTTACACAAGGACCCAGGTTCAAACCCCAGCACCACATACACAACTTTGTTGGAAGAACAGAAACCATAAAAAATAAATAAAAATTGATTCTCTCTCTTTCTCTTAAAAAAAAAAGAAAAGAAAAGAAAAGAAAAAAATGAGCCAGGCACAGTAGTGTACACCTATAATCCTAGGGATACAGGAGGCTGAGGCAGAAGGAGCAATGCCAGCCTCAGCAACTTAGCAAGACCTGTCTCAAAATAAAAAACAGCTGGGTGTGGTGGTACATGCCTATACCACCAGTGGCTTGGGAAGCTGAAGTCCTGTCTCAAAATAAAAATTAAAAAACAGGCTGGGGGTGAGGCTCAGTAGTTAAGCACCACTGGTTTCCATCCTTGGTACCAAAAAAAAAACTCAAACAAAAATAAATAAGGACTGGGAATGTGGCTCAGTAGTTAAGCACTCTGAGTTCAATTCCTGGTACCAAAAAATAAAAAAAGAAAGACAAAGAAAAAATGTTTTGCACTCAATCCCAAAACAGGAGAATATACTTGAAGATATGATCATAACATGTATGTAATAAAGGCTTACATATCAACTGAACTATTTTTAAGCTTTGCCAAGTAGCATATATATGTATCTATATAGATATTTATAAGATATAAATTTATATAAGTTTGTGTATCTTGTACAAAAAGTCCAAAGCCAACAATTTTGACAAATACACGCACGCACGCACGCAAACACATTGAAGAATTTGTCAAAATATTGTTGGCTTTGGTCTTCTGCACAACATAGATAAACTTAACAGAGTCAAAAAAATCAGATAATTGCTATGTGTGTGGTGATGCATGCCTGTGATCCCAGCTACTCAGGAGGCTTAGGCAGGAGGACTTCAAGTTCGAGGCCAACCTCTGCAAATTAGTGAGACCTTATCTCAAAATAAAAAAAATAAAAAGGTTGGGGATGTAGCTCAGTGGTAGAGTACACTTGGGTTCAACCCCCAGTACCACAAAAGGAAAAAACAAACAAACAAAAAAGTCAAATAATCTTCCAGAGGTTGACAATTAATAACCTGCATTCTGCATGTTATCTTTCTATCAATAAATCAAAGATTCAAACTGATAATCAATGTTTCCCATAGCATATTAAGGCTTTTGGCACTGTTTACTTAGATACTATAAATCAGTAGAGACTGAAATATAAGCTATAGAGCTTATTCACTCATTAGGCTGAAGAATGCAATATAAAGCTTACCCTAAATCCTCTATGCTAAGTGGAGGCCCAGAACCTGCTGGATTCTTCAGCACTAGTTCCTGTAATTTTGTGTTCTTTTCATCTTCAGAAAGACCTTTGTTGCTTAAAATCTGGCGTCTCTTGATAGCAAGATCTTTAATTTCTTTTAAAAATCTGGCTCTGTGTGGATTTACTAATTCAAAGTCTTCCCAAGTTAAAATTCCATTAAACCAAGCTGGGGGTTTGGGTTTAGGGGGATCAAGAATAAATTCAGATTTTGAATCCTCTTCAAAGCTTCCTACTGAGAGTGAATCATGACCTTCTTCTGTGGATGCTTCAGACTGACTTTCAGTACAGTGTAAGTCTCTGTCACCTCGTGACTCATAAATCAGTTTACTCATATTGCTTTTGATATCACCCATACACATAAGTTTAAAGAAAGGTTTGGAAATAGGTAAGTCCACAAGTCTATTGTCTTGAATGCATTTGGCCAAGAAAATTCCAAGGAAATGAAAGAGTTTTGTGATCCTCTCAAGTTCATCACTGTCTT
Organism: Aplodontia rufa; assembly: GCA_004027875.1. Taxonomy (NCBI): domain Eukaryota; kingdom Metazoa; phylum Chordata; class Mammalia; order Rodentia; family Aplodontiidae; genus Aplodontia; species Aplodontia rufa. Next base: position 23,426 of record PVKS010003991.1, read on the forward strand.
GTGGAAATGGTGCTGTGAACAGTCCACATGATCTCTGCACATAGTATCCAGGAGGTTTCAATCCACCTCCAAGATCAACCTAGTTTTTTAGAGGAGGAAATGCAAATAAAATTAAAGGTTAAAAGTAATTAATCCTATCATTGTAATCTAAGAAAAAAAAATCCATAAACATTAAATATTTTCATGAAATTAGCTATCTAAAAGTATATACACATTTTATTAATAGCTTTTGGTGACCAAATTTTACCCTTTAGAAATATTAATAATATCAATATTATTCAGTAATAAAATTAGAGACAGAAAACTCAGTTTATGTTCTGAAAGCTAATGTATTTTTAAAGCTTTTCAAAAGCACAATCACAAGTCAAATCACAAAATGAGAAATAAATCTTACATGACGAGATTCATCATCTGGAAAGTTATCATCACAAAGCCAAGCTCCCAAGTCAGTCCTCTGGAATTCTGCTGCCACGAGAGCATAAAACTCTAATGTGGGTCCCAAGCCAGTTCCCTCTTCTCCTAAAAATTCAACCTAAAATGTGAACAAAGATATATTTGTAAATATGAAGAATTGTTTTTTAAGAAGTGACTCAATTTTTGACAAAATCTGTCATATCTAACCCAGTAGTGTACTTTCTTCACAACAGCAATGTGTGCAAGCAGTACAGGGATCTTATTCTAAAAAGAAGAGTGCTGTTTGTTGTATAGTATTATACTTAACACTGTTCAGGACTGTGCCAAACACTGTTACATTAATTACTTGTCACAACAACTCTACAGAATTATTGTCTGCTTTTTATACAAAAGGAAACCAAACCTCAGAAAAAGATTTGCTCAAGAAAATGAGGTTGTGTCTTTGTTACAAGGATAAAACTTATTCCACTTATTTGTAACTTAAAGCAATCACTTTAAAGGGTTTTGTCCATACTTTGCCTGCTCCAAAAATGATTTGAAACGCTTGTTAGAAAAACATGGCACACAGTAGAAGAAAAAAAATTGAAGATTATGTAGACGAGAATGTAAAGATAGGAAAAATAAATAACAAAATTTGCAAAGTTAAAGTCATGAAGTTTAAAGATGTATCAAATTTGCCATGAACAGTTTGTAATTCAAAAGATCAAACCAGCTGGTTCATATCTCTGATGGAAGAGATTTTTCACAGTGCCTCAAAGAAGGAATACTATATATATATACACACACACTATATATACCATATATATATGATATAATCAATAATGTCCACAACAGCACTTCTATATAAAATATTGAATTTCAGACCACCATGTGCTGTGAAAACTCTCAATGCAGACCAATAATATAATTATACCAAGAACAATTTACATGAAACAATGTTACAAAACTGTGCTCTAAAAATGTACATTATCTTCATAGCACAGCTTAATATATGGGTGAAATTTAGACTATCAAAAACAATCCTTTGGGAATATTATTCAATCCAACTACAAAGAAATGGACAAGCCAGGTGCAGTGACACATGCCTGTAATCTGAGCCACTTGGGAGGCTGAAGCCCTAACCAACTTAGTGAGACCCTGGCTCAAAATATAATGTACAAAATACAAAGGGTTGGGGATGTGGTAAAAAAAAAACAATGGACTAGTGGCCTTCAAAACAGATTTTACCACCATAAGAATGAAAATATTGTTTGCTGCTCATTTAAGTGTACAAGATACCCTTGAAGAGCTAGGCTATATCATCCTCTTATAAAATATGTTCTATCCAAAAAGAAAGCCTCTGTATAGATAAGAGAAATCCTTCTTCACATTTATCTGATAGTTTTCATGCAGTGGAAGATGAAGATTGGCTGGTTTCCTAAGCATCAATACTTTTGCCTAAGAGAATCTTATCTTATTGGAGGTTACCTCAAGAACTGACTTCCGATCTGCATGTATCTGCATGACATTCTCAGCCCACTCCATTAGTGATTCACCACGTGGAACTTTTACTCTTTCGTGCTTGAGACGACCAACTCTGAACTCTCCAGGATCATCTCGCCTTACACTGCTTGTGGTCCTTGTTCGTTCCACAGTGGCTTCACGTCGATTTTGCAGCCACACTATTGCTCTGGAATAGAAATATCAATGTAATTGAAGATCACTTTTAATAGTTGCATGTACTATTACACCAGAAACAGATTATAAAGATTTAAGAAATTTTAAAAGACAGTAATTAATCAAGTGATTTTTTGTAGAGGAGGGGGAAAGTACTGGGATTTGAACCCAGGGGTGCTTTATATTGAGCCACATTTCCAGCCCTTTTTATTTTTTATTTTGAGATAGGGTCTCACCAAGTTTCTCAGGGCCCTGCTAAGTTGCTGAGGCTGGCTTTGAACTTACAATCCTTCTGCCATACCCTCCCAAGTTCTTGGAATTACAGACATGCACCACAGCATATGGCTCTATTTTTAATTTTGAGACAGGGTCTCACTAAGTGGTTGAGTCTGGCCTTGAACTTGCAATCCTGCCTCAGCCTCCCACTGGAATTATAGGCATGCACCACTGTACCTGGCTTGAGTGATTTTTTTTCAAACAGGAGTTTTATTTTATATTGTATGAATTATTGTTTCCTTATATAATACATATACATGTAATTCCTTTTATTATAAACTGCCTTAAACAAACTGAGAAACCACTATATATTTTCTTTCATTACTTTAGCACTTAAATAAAAATCCATGTTCCAATCCCCAAATAATACATAAAAATACAAACAGTTCCTATGAGAGAAACTAAAAAAATGGTTAAGCTATCTTTATCACTATGGTACAAACTAAAACCCACCATCTAAACAGTTATTTTAATTATAAAATGTTTTTCTTTTAACAGAGCCAATCCATTGAGGGTGGAGAAAGAGCTTCTAAACAGGAATAAGATGATTAAATTTCTACTCTCACATGTGTGACTATTTTTTGGTAATCTCAGGAAAATCAACTAAGTACTTTAAGAATTATTTTCCTCATCTATAAAATAGGAATTACAACCAATGCCATTTATCATAAATATGCATATAAATGCTTTATAAATGGCAACAAATGGTAGAAAAATATGACATCAGCAAAGAAAACAGCTACATTTTAAATTATAACTTTACACCTACTTTAACAGACTGATTTTATTCAGGGTATAAAATCATTCAACAAAATATTATACACTGTTTTAGGTACCTTGGATAGGCATGAACAAAACAGCCAGAAATTCCTACCCTCATGAAACTATGATCCAACAGAGCAAACAGATACAAAATTAAATAAAATATACAATATATTAGAAAGACGTAACAGACAAATAATAGTTAGAAGGAAAATAAACTTAAATATTACCAAAGCTGTTTGCAACCATTCAGTAGGGTATTGTTGGGAATTTTAACAATAAATAATTTACAGAAGTTAATTAAGATCTGTACAATAAATCTTAGTTGATGAAAAATATTTGGTTCAATCTACACTACTCCAACAAAGCAAATATCCAACTGGAATAGGAAAAATTTTAAATGATGACAACTGTTTATAATACAACATATTCTCTCCATCAGAATATTTATACATTTTGAACTTAAAAAAGGTATTTATTCTTAAAAAAAGATGCCCTTTCACTGATAAGGGTGGCACACGCCCATAAGCCCAGCAACAAGTGAGGATGAAAAGGACGTTTGCAAGTTTGAGGCCAGCCTCAGGAATTCAGAAAGACCATGTCTCAAAATAAAAAAGGGATAAGGATGTAGCTCAGTGGTAAAACAGCCCTCGGTTAAAAAGAAAATTTTTTTATTTGGAAAAAAAAGGGATGCACTTCCTACCTTGATGCACCAAATGCTGTACATGTGAAATAAAGCTGTCTAGTTTCAAATGGAATTAGAAAAGGACACTTGCTGGTTAACTGTTCACACCAGTCTGGCAAAGCCCCACTTGCCAATGCCAATGGCTCCTGAAAATTAACAAATAACAATGTTTTAGTGCTAAAAGGTTAATTGCAATTCCTAAATGTAAATAATAATGAATGTGAAAGATCATATGTTCCAAATTACTGACTAAGAAGACAGGGAAAATGGCAAAAGACCAAAGGAAGGAAAGGGAATACTGTGAAAAGCCCAACAATTATAGAATACAGTTAATCCATGTGATTTTTATTACCTCAATCTGCTGTAAAATTTTTGTTGTGATTTTTTTACTAGTAAATTCATCTGGTGGAAAAGTAAACTGAGGCTGTTCATCACCATCTACAAAATTAATTAATAAAATTAATAAAATAAAAACTGACTTGCTTTAAAAATGTTATCAAAATGACACAAGGCTTCTTACAGACCTTGAGATATCCTTGAGTAAGGGTCACTTGCAACAATATATAGAATACGTAGAAGCTGAAGAACATCTTCTACTCCACAAGAGTTCTGTCCATTGCCTGCTTTGGCCTGAGGTTGTTCTTTTGTGAAATTAAGAATATCACTGCTCTGAAGAGTAGAAATGGCCCCCTGGTTTAATCCAGACTTTGTTCCATGCTCACAAAAATCCTGAAAAAACAATTAGCAAAACTGGCCATTAATATTGTTTTCAAAAAGAGCAATATGTCCTTCTGTTTGTATTACTTTAAAAAGGTTGAAATTTTTCGAAGAATAACCTACTTGTGAAATAAAAACTGTCACGCAAAACAAAAACCAATGCACTATAAACCATTGAAACAATAAGCCATACTTAAAAGTTTGTGCTCAAGATTCAATGCCACAAGCCACAGTTGCAATTTTAGCACTGGCACTTTAATGATGTTAATTCAAATTCATTTTAATCATCCCAATACTTTTTTTTTTTTTTTTTTTTTTTGCTTTGCTAGGGAGCAAACTCAGGGCCTAACACATGCTAGTTAAGTACTCTACCACTAAGCTACATCTCCAGCCCCTTAACAAGCTTTTAAGAATTGCAAAACAAAGCACAAAGCCATTCCCAAACAAGTGTTTCTGATGCCAGTATATACCTTATATGCAGCTATGAGCTGAGAACAATTCCTGTTTTTTCTAATACTTTTATTAGTGCCAGTTAATTTCCAGTGGCGCAGGAAAGCGGCGTCTGCATTCTTCTGCAAGTAGGTTATCAAGTCATTCTTTGGTAATTCATCAGTGCCAAGGTACTGTTCCACATGCTCTATAGACCAGCAACCCTACAATAGGAAAAACCAAATGTTGGCCTTTCCCAATTATAAAGTCTACAATATTTCACATGCATTACATGGGGAAGCTTTAAGATCATGCACTTAAAGAATTCCATGTTAATCATTTTTCCCATCAAATGTTCAAGTGCAACATAGTATTAGTTTTTCTTTATTTTTTTACTAAATACCATGTTTTAAAAATAACTTACCATTTTCCCATTTTCTTTTTCTTTGTCAGAATCCTTCATTTCTCTGTACATAATTCTAAATATAAAGATATTATTCAAGTTAATTCATATGTCTAATGATATTCTTTAAAATACATCAATGATGTCACTCAACATGCTTACATTAAACAATGAACTCAAGGAGAATTTTTAAGAAAAAATATAATTTGTTAAGCATAAGGGAAAGTAACAGAAACCATATTCTTGAACTTATCAGCACACATCAAATTTAGAACTTTTAAACGTGAAAAAATGATCTCTACCAAATGTTATAACATTCAAGCTACTGTAAAAATAAAACAAGGAGTAAGAAATAGTTTTTCTGTGTCTACATGGAAAAAATGCTAGGAAAAATGAGAAGAGCCTATGTTCATATATATAAACAGCACTCAAGTCAATTCTGTACAGCAATAAAAACTGAAGGTAAAGAGCATATAATTACTGCCTTATTCTGTTTCAAAATAATCTACATTATTTTACTGGCTATTACATAAGATTATCAGTGATATTAAGAGACATGAGAAAGCACACTAACAAAAGTGAAGTTACAATGCCAATGATTATAATACAATTTAATGGTTATGTTATTAATGTTATGAAATAGTAATTATTTTATAGGTAATACTTATCAGAAAGTGGTAAAAACATTCAATGTATATTACAACTGACTCCTCATAACTACTCTCATTCTACAAATAGGAAAGTGAGGCACAAAAGTCAAATACGCTCCAGGTGACCAATAATTATCTGTTGAATGAATGAATGAACAACTCCAAAGTAAAGAATCAGCAGATAATAGTATTTCACACACAATCTCCATCAAAGAGTTCAAATGACACTGTCAACAATCATACATAGTTAGTATAGCTGGGTATGGTGACACACATCTGTAATCCCAGAAACTCAGGAGGCTGAGGCAGAGAATCACAAATTCAAAGCCAGTCTCAGCAATTTGTCAAGGCCCTGAGCAACTTAGCAAGACCCTGTCTCAAAATAAAAAATAAAAAGGGCAAGGGATGTGACTCAGTGGTAAAGTACGTCTGAGTTCAATACCTGGTACTCCCCAAGAAAAACAGCATAGAATTCAAATCCATTTTGACTCATATGCTGTAAAAACATCTTTTGAAACATTAATTAAAATCTCTTACGTGTATGTTGGCTCCCAAATACGCCTAAGTTTATCTGATTTCACATTGCCATTACAGGACAATTGAAGCAATTTTTGTACATAGTAAAAGATGGTTGATCTGAAATTGGTGAGTGGTAATTCAACCTCACGAGTTGTTCCAAGACCTGTTACTTTCAAAGTGAGGGCTAATCGAGGTGATGGAGTACATTCAACTTCTTCCAAGAGCTCTGAATGAGGTGTTCCTAAAATTTTGGAAGACATGTACAAAAGTCATACTAAAACAAACAATCCAGAAAGAACAATGCACTACAAGGTTAAATGAAATCCAAATTCTTCTGCATTAGCTAAGTGAAGACTATCCTAGCTTCAGTATTTTTTGTTTTTATTAATGGAAACATTTATACCTAGGTTAAGACTGAGAGCTTTAAGAATAAAGAAGAATAGAACAGAATGGGAATAGAAATGGATCTTATTTTGATTTGGAAACACATGCTAACTATATGAGTACTTTGGAAAACTTTTAATTTTATAAATAAGAAAACTAAAGTTATCCAAAATTTTTATATTTATTCAGAGAAAACCATATACTCTGAGTCAATGACCTGTCAAACTTTTACTTACATTAAACTTGTCAATTAGGATTAATGATATACACAAATAAAATTAGACTAGTAATGTATTTGGCAATAAACTCATTTTTTAAATATCAGTCACGGTAGTCTTCTAAAATATTATTTTATTCAATGCATGATGTGCCACTATACCTTAATTGAACCATACCTGTTATTAGACATAATTGAGGCAATATTCAATTTTCGACAATATAAATACTTTTACTATTATCAATGTACATACAAAAGAGGATACAAAGTTAATATTTAAAAAAAAAAAATATGAAAAATATTGCCCAAAAGCTCCACAGAATGTTTGTACCTAATAGTCTTCCCTAGAAAAGGTTTTCTTTTCCTTTTGGAAACCTGTAGCATTTTGATTCAGTCTATATCCTTCCTCACCACAGAGTACTATACTACAAAGTTCTCTACTTTCATATTTAACATAATACCTTTCTATCAACTTATAAGTATTCTCCACACTTAACAATTTGTCTTCTTTAAAATCAAGTACTAGTTACACTACCTGACATTTATTGAGGCACCATGCTATGTAGTTTTAAATATTTTACTTTAATTTTTTTTAACTACCTTGCCAGAGATTATTCATCTCTCCATGTAAGAGATGTGGAGGGTTTAATTTAGTGGACATGTCCAATGTCCAATGTTATTAATTTCCTACTGCTGCTGTAAAATATTATCACAATCTTAGGTAATTTGAAACCATACAAACTTATTTGATCAGAAGTTTAAGACAGATTTGCAATGTTTCATTCCTTCTGGAGGCTCTAGGAGAATCTGTTTTTCCTTGCCTTTTCTCATTTCTGGAGAAAACCCACATTTCTTAGCTCATTAATGACCTTTGCTTCCTTCATCACATTTCCTTCTCAGACTCAAACCCTCTGCCTCCCTTTTATAAGAATTCTTGTAAGACTGGAGCGATGGCTCAGCAGTTAAGGCAGTTGCCCAGCATGTGTGAGGATGTGGGTTCAAGCCCCAGCACCATTTACACAACAAAGTGTTGGAGCAACAAAAACCACACGAAAAACTAAATAAAATTGATTCTCTCTCTCTCCCTGTCCCTCTAGCTCTTAAAAAAAAAAAAAAAAGAAAAGAAAAAAGAAGTCTTGTGATTATATTGGGCCCACCTGAATAATCCAGGATAATCTCCCCATCTCTAGATGCTTAACTTAATTATATCTGCAAAGTTTCTTTTGTCATGTTGAAGTAAGATATTCACAGGCTCCAGAGGATAGTACCTGGACATCTGTAGGGGAGGCCATTAGGATGCCTACCATACCCTATAAAAAAGTTTTAAGGGATCAAGTTGTCACCCAGGCCAACTGATGCCAGAAGCCATAACTATAACCACTAGATGGCTTTTCAAAGTTGGTAAGAATAAATTCTTAGGAATTTTTATCCAGTAGAAAACAGTAAAAAAATGTTCCACTTTTAAATAATACCTTGCCTTAAAGACTGTATAAATACAAAGCACATGGATTTTTTAAAGTTTTTAAAAATCTGTGAGTTAAGGATGCAGCTCAGTGGTTCAGTGCATGCTTAGCACACACAAGGTCCTAGATTCAACCCCAGCACCACCACCTCCCCACAAATTATGATTTACTCCTCTAAAACATCTGCTTTTTCAAGAATTAAGAGCTCTTCCCAAAAAAGCATACAAAAGCACACTGTGAATAACCTTAATTTTCAAATTATTTATAACTAACTTATTTGATAACTGTTAAAATTAAATCATGAAACAAATTGTACCTGGGGGTGGAATTTCTAAATCAGTTGTCTGCTGGACATTGGTACGACCAGGTCTGGGATCAAAAGCAGGAACCAAAGCAGAAAACTGCCTTTTCAGCACATAGTCATCATCCCATGTTCTCCGGCGTCCTCCTTTAGTTTCATACTCTTCTTCTTCCTATTAAAAGTAAAATTTCACATACAGTTCAACATTACAAAATGAGCATTCTTACCACTCTATAAGTGATGTGCTATCTACACAATAATAAGGTACATGGTAAACAGTTATTTATAGCTCATTTTTTTTTGTTTGTTTGTTTTTTTAGTACCAAGGATTGAACCGAGGGCACTTAACCACTGAGCCACATTCCCAGCCCTTTTTATTTTTTATTTTAAGATAGGGTCCAGCTAAGTTGCTCCTGGCCTTGGGAAATTGCTGAAGCTGACTATGAACTTGTGATCCTCCTGCTTCAGCCTCCGAGGTGCTAGGATTACAGGCGTAATCCACCACACCCAGCTTTTACAGCTGTTTTACTTCCTTATTTAGCCCTATCACTTAAGCACAGAATGAACAAACACATTTAGGTATATTTGTTGCTCAGTGATTTCAGTTTATCAAATGTCAGTTGCATTAGTGGCAGTCACACAAATCTAAACATACAATAAAGAACTGTACACATGCTGTACCAATGTAAATTTTCTAGCTTTACTATTATGCTATAATTAGGTAAATGAAACTAACCACTGGGAAAAATTGAGCATATAAGATTTTTTGGGGGCTGGAGCAGTGGCTCAGAGGTTTCGACGCCTGCCTGGCAAGCGCGAGGACCTGGGTTCAAACCCCAGCACCATGTACACAACACTACACAACTAAGTGTTGGAGCAATGAAGGCCATGTGAAAAACTAATAAAGTTGTTTCTCTCTGTCTCTCTCTCTTAAAAAAAAAAAAAAAAAAAAAAAGATTTTTTTGTAGTATTCATGCAACTTCCTATGAACCTATTATTATTTTTAAGTTTTTTTAAAATGTAAATTTCACTTCATACTGAATTATTTACATACAAAATAGAATGTCTGGGAGTTGCTTTAAATTACTATAGGGCAAATAAATAACTGTTGGTAACTGTTAAAGTCGAACAATACATACTTATACACATACCCTCATAATTTGTTTGAATACTTAAATGAAATTAGCTTTTACAACAGATCAAACTGGCATGATAGCTCAGAAGTCATCAATGCCTTGGTTTGTATCCTGAGCTCAAAACTAATGTGGGGAAGCTGGAGAGGTTGCTCAGTGGTTACTGCACTTGCCTGGCATGCGCGAGGACATGGGTTCGAACCCCAGTACAACATGTACAACAAAGTGTCGGAGCAACGAAAGCCACATGAAAAACTAAATAAAATTGATTCTCTTCCTCTATCTCACTGTCCTTCTCTTAAAAAAAAAATAACGTGTGACTTCTTCTAAAAACTGGAGTTAATAATACAATGTTAGCCAATAAGACTACTACTACTTTGTACGTTACCACTACTACAAATCTTAGATAACACATATTAACTATTTCAATAAATTCTTACTGTTACCCAAAGGTCAAAATAAAGAGGTAGAAGTAAGAAACTCATCACTGCCAGAGAAATCATGGAATCTATTTGGAATATGGAACCCAACCAGTAGGAGATATTTCATTTTCTGGTAGCTGCCTCCTCCCCACCCCCAATTCCATCCACATATTACTGTAGGCATTTTGGTGCTTTCCTGTAAAAGCAAAAATATACTACAGAACAGATAAACATGACAACGTTACCTGTTCCCCAATAGGTCGGCTCCCTGCTCCAGCAGGGACCTGTGGTAGCTGCGAGGTAACAGCATGGTGTGTTACATCTGAGCGGGAGCCAGCTCGACGTTGCAGGGATGGACGTCTCAGAATCTGAAGTAAAAAAAATTGCAAGAGACACAAGTCTATTTATTTGACCAAGATATATTCCCATCATTTGGCCTGACCTGACACTATCAATCCATATTAACCAAAGTGTCGCTAAAAGAACTTTCTTCATTAGTCATCTCCAGAAAAGTTATAAATTCAATGTTTTTAATTCATCAAGTATTTTATACTGTCACCCTTTGTAAAGAAATACACTCGTAGGTTTTCTAGGCAATATATACTAAAATCATTTTGAGGCTCTCTTCACATTAAAATTCAAATTTTTTTCAATTTAACAACAGTTTGGAAAGATAATTTAAAATATATAGGAAGTTGTAACAAACGACATCTGAGGCATGACTTTTAATTACAAGATAATCACAATGGTTAAATATTAACAGTTTTGGATCACATGGCCTGGGCTTGAGTCCCATTTTTGTGATAATACGGGCAAATTATGTTTCTATGCCTCTGCTGCATTACTCCATGTTAGGACTGATGAGAAAATACATGGATGTCCTTGTACAACAGTAGAAACTAAAAAATACTAAGTATAATTACTGTTGAAGAACCAAGAAAATTATATCCTTTTAAGATTAGTGCAGTTAGCTGGGCACGGTGGCACATATCTGTAATCCCAGTGACCTGGGAGGCTGAAAGTAGGATCATATGTTTGAGGTCAGCCTAGACAACTTCATAAGACCATAAGTAGTTTAGTGAGACCCTGTCTCAAAAAACTAAAAGGGCTGGGAATGAAATCCATTTGAGGATGTAACTCTGGTGAAATGTGTACTTAGCATATTCAAGGCTGTGGATTTAATTCCTGGTTTATTAAAAAGAAAACAAAGAGAATAAAAGGGCTGGGAATGTACTTCCATGGCTAGGTGTCCCTGGTTCAAGCCCAGTACCCCCCAAAAAATTAGTGCAGTTGCCTCTAAGTTCACAAACCTTTAAACCTGTTGGGAAAAAAAAAAATCAGCATATGAAATTGCAGCAGTTTTCAAATACAGAGAGATGCACGAATGCCAAGATTTAAAAACTGATTTTCGTAACCACTAGTTTCATACTGGTACCCATATGTCCTTCCTACAAAGTTTAATTATGACTTAGCTTTTCCTATCTTCAAATATTAACATCCTATCTTAGTGAAAAAAAAAGAGGGACTTTCTCTCTACCATAACCTCCTCGTATTCTTGATCCTCTTGATTGTCATCTTCATTCTCATCATCTTCCTCATCAGGCTCAGGCAAATCCTCATCATCATCTAGCTCAGCTAATAGGGTACTGGCACGACAGCTATCCAGAAAATCTAGAAAATGAAAACAACCTATTGTCAACATAATTAACAAAGCATAACAAGGTTAACTGCATCTCAAGCTATATGAAACAAAGGTAAAATTCAAAAGGTTGAAGTTTATAAAGACCATTCAATGATGCTATCCAACTTCCATCACCAACATAGAGAATGATTGACAAGGAGATACAGTCAAAAGCCTGACAGAGCCAGGTGCACTGCCACACACTAGTAATCTCAGAGACTGGGGAGGCTGAGACAGGAGGATTGCGAACTTGAGACCAGCCTTAGCAATTTAGTGAGACCCTGTCTCAAAATAAAAATAAATTTAAAAAAAGGACTGGGGCTGTGGCTCAATGATTAGGTGCCTCTGGGTTCAATTCCTGGTACCATTGAGCTGGGGCAGGGAGGGTGAAGCCTGCTAGAAAACAACACAGGATATACACATGACTAGAAACTATAAAACCATAATAGAAAAGGTCAACCATGAAGGCTATATTAAAAACAACCACTATCCTATCATCATTCCCATAAATATTATAGGAAGCACAATATCGTGGAAAGAAACACTTTGGATTCATTCATTCCATCCATAATTGTCTACTGAGCATATACTATGTGCCAAGAACATAGTTAGGCGCCAGGTGCATATATAGTTCTAAACAAACCAGACACTGTCTGAGTCTCTACAGAGCCTACAAAAGACAGAGGCATTTAACAAATAAAAAGCAAATATACAACCGGGTGTAGTGTTGTAATTCCAGCAACTCAGGAAGCTGAGGCAGGAGGACTGTAAGTTCAAAGTCAGCCTCAAACTCAGTGAGCCCCTAAGCAACTTAGCAAAACCCTGTCTCAAAAAACAAAAAACAAAAAACAAAAAACAAAAACAGGCTAGGCTAGGGATATGACTCTGTGATTAAATGCCTCTGGGTTCAATCCACAGAACAAATAAAACAAAACAAACAACAACAAAACCCTGAATATATAAATATAAGATAAAAGATGTTAAGAAGGAAACAGAAGTCAATCAGTGAGACCTGGCTTTAGAACAGGCATTTTACTTAACAATAATGATTAAGAACAATGCCTATTTCCTATAGAATAACATGTAGCAACTTTCATATCTATATTGTCTACCACATAGCAAGTTCAATAATCTTAAATCCTTTTTATCTCCTTCCTTCTTAGGATCTCCGCCCCCAATGAGGACTAGGTCCAATTCAGATTGTCCCACATAAATGAGAACCCTAAAACATGCTTTTCTTAAGAAGTGAAAACAAAAATAAGACTAATAAGATTAAAACAACTTTTTACTGGATCTGGAAGAGGAATAAACTCCTAAAATATCAGAAATGAACATAGGAGATACTTTGTTTCTAAAGAACATCCAGAAGGTTACTGATGATTATTTAGAAACTTACATCACATACCTTTGAACCAAAAACTTTCCAGTCCAACAAATATAGAGGACTAAATATTTAGTGCCATTTAAAGGATGACCAGTCAAAGAAAGAGACCTGATACTAAATGCACTTCCAAGACACACATTTTTTAACAATGAAATCAGAATGTGTCTCACAATCACTGACAAATCAGAGCATTTTAAATGGGCAATAGTTTTAGCTTTAGTAACATAAAAAAGGGATATATCTTACAATCAATGGCATCTTAAATTTAATAATTCATATTACCCCTACGATACAAGAAAGTCCATCTTGTAATTTACATAACAGCTCTCATGAACACGATGCTGTGGTACAGAAAATTAACCAATTCCACATTCAGCTTGTCACTTAAGGGACATACAACTTCATATACTGATATTCTGTCTCTGATATTTTACAATTTCCTGAACTCAATTTTCTCATCTTCCCTTTTTTATCAGTATATAACATAAAAAGGTCTGTATTTCATAGATTTAATAACAAAACAGTGTGAAATCATGATTTTCAAAATGTTAACAGTAGAAGTTTGCACTGCCCACATAGATATTATAAGAATTGATGTTATTCTTATTCCAATTTATACTAGCAGACTTAAAAGAATCCTTTGAGTTTTAAAAAAAGAAAAGGAAATTTTCATAACCTAAGAATACTTTTTAAAAGCTGACCAGTAGCCCTGACTTTTAAATACTTTTCACATGATTAGGAACTAAAACTTAAAGTTAACATATTAACAAATGAGTAAGAAGGAGCAGAGGGCCCCTCTGAGAAATAATATATTGGAAAATAACAATAATTTTTAAGACTTTGGTATAATAACCATCATCACTTTGCAAACACAACAAGCAAAGCAGAAACAGAAATATGACTTTCCTAAAAATCATATAACATCAGATATCAGATCAAATCTTTGGCTTTGAATGGGAAAAGCCAGGCTCAGGGTTAAAAAAAAGACGACGAAGAAAATCAAAGGGCGCCAGTGGTACACGGCTATCATGCCAGTGACTCAAGATCGTGAGGTAGAGGATCACAAGTTTGAGACTATGCTGAGTAGCTTAGAAAGATCCTGTCTCAAAATAAAAAAAACAGGATGGGGATATAGCTCAGTGGTAGAGTACTAGGCCTCAATTTCAATCTCCCATTACTGACAGATAAACAGACGGACAGACAGACAGAAAGAAAGAAAGCCAACCAGCCAGTCTATTAAAATGAGGTTAAATAGTAATTAAAATATATCTTCATATAAATTTTCTTATCTTTGAAATTACCAAAAATAATGGTTAAAAAAGAAGAGGGCTGGGGGGCTGTAGCTCAGTGTTAGGGTGCTCACCTAGCATGTATGAGGCCTGGGTTCCTAGCACTGAAAAAGAAAAAAAAGAATAGATGATGTGATGAATAATGTGTGTGGTAAAGGGTATTCCAAACAGTCACCATGGTAGCGCAAATTTTTTGGAAAGCAATTTAGTAATTACTGTTTTAGGACCTTAAACTGAAGAAACACACAAATGCAACCATTTCAAATGTTGTAGAAACCCATCCAACAATGTGAAAATATTTTCAAAATGTATTAAGCAAAAAGAACTGGCTGAAAAGGATATAATCTCTTTTTGTTAAAAACAAAAACACGGGCTAGAGTAGTGGCTCAGTGGTTGCAGCGCTTGCCTGGCATGCACGAGGACTTCGGAGGGGGGTTTTCGAACCCCAGCACCATGTACACAATGAAGTATCGGATCAACGAAAGCCACATGAAAAACTAAATAAAACTGATTATTTCTCTCTCACTTAAAAACAAAACTAAACAAACAAAAAAACCACTTTAGGGGCTGGAGCAGTAACAGTGGTTGGAGCACTTGCCTGGCATGCGTGCAAAGACCTAAGTTCAAACCCCCGCACCACATAAATAACTAAACGTTGGAGAAACAAAGGCCAAATAAAATTAATTTTCTTTTTTATCAATCTCTCCCTCTCTTTCTTAAAAAAAAAAAAAAAAACACATCAAATAACACACCTCAAACAAGATTTGGAATGTGGGTACTAGAGGATTTTAATTTTTTTCTACATAGTCTAGAAAGTATCACTTTTCTAATATAAGAAACAATCAAACAACTGTATCTATGATTACAGCATGGAAACCCTGACAATATAACTACAACACTTTCTAAGCAAAATTTAATTAATTTAAAAATTCAAGGGCTAGAGCAGTAGCTCAGTAGTAGAGTGCCTGCCTGGCATGCATGAGGACCTGGATTCAAACCCCAGCACCACATATACAATACGTGTTGGAGCAGTGGCTTAGAAGTTACAGCACTTGCCTGGCTTGCATGAGGACATGAGTTCGAACCCCAGCACCACGTACACAACAAAGTAATGGAGCAACAAAAGTCACATGAAAAACTAAATAATTTCATTCTCTCTTTCTCTCTCTCTCTCACTGTCCCTCTCACTTTAAAAAAAAGAAAAAAAGTGTTGGAAAAACTAAAGCCAGTTGAAAAAAAAAAACTGATTCTCTTAAAAAAAATTCAAATGTTACCTAATTATGGAATTACTTCCAAAAGACCTTGATAATAGTGTAAACAGACTAACACTTTACAAAGCTATTATACCACTTCTTTTATTGACAAACGAGTCAAATAACTTTATTACTAAGATTCTTCATTAAAACTTAAAAGGAAAAAAGAATAACACATCAACTGCTGGATGTGTGGTTTCTTCATAATCATAAAATTTTAATCTCTGCATCTTACATGATATCATCAAATTTGTAAGAAGGAACTTTCAAACTGGAAGTTTAAAAAATCCCAGGAAATACAAACAATAAAATCATCATTACATAAATTTCTAAATAGTTTCTAAATTTCTAAATAGTTTTACTTTAAACTATAACTTACCATATAAGGAATATTCTGCTTCCTGACCTGTGTCACTCTCACTGGAAGTTGATGTGAGGCTGGTGGTTAAAGTATTACTTAACGACTGTCCAACTGATAAAACTGTTGTTGCTGTAGCTACATTGCTGCTGCTAGTAACGCTGGATGTCGACATAGTTACTGTTGATGTAGTGCCAGGTGTGGTCAAGTTGGGGAAACTCTGAGCACCCATCAGAGGAGAAGCTAAAGATAAAAATGAAGCAAATCAGTATAAATAGGTGGGACTGTAGGAACCTTAGAAAAAAAACAAGATTCACCTTTTTTGAGAGTTCATGAAAGACACTAATAATGAAAAGGCTGAAAAGCAACAACTTTGGGAACCCAACTGAAATCCAACAAAAAAAATTCTTGTTTTTATAGCACTATTACTTTAAAAAAAAATTAAGCCTTTTTAAAAAAGTGAAACAAGCAATAAAAATAATTACTAATTTATTTTCCACGGGAATTAGTTTGACCCATTAGTATCTTAAATTAGAATTAAATAACTTTCAGAAGCTAAACTTAATTTAGATGCTAAGTAAAAGCTATACCAGGGGCAAGCTTTGGTTTCAATGGACTATAATATTTAATAATTGTCTATTTCTTCATGCAACTTTGCTAAACCAATTATCATAAAGGAGTAAAAAAAGTTATTGTTTTATCCTTAGAGATTATCATACCTGATCTCAATTCTTAAAGTACTATAATTCTATAAAACTTAACTTCATATTCCTGTAGTGTTAAATCTGATGTTATCTCCAACATGGTTAACGATCTTGTTAAAGACTGCAGCCACAACACATGAACAAGAGACCCTGCTTTGCATCCCTGAGTGGAAAAAGCATGGGGATTCCATAAGGAAAAGCTCACTTACTTGCTGTGCTCATCACATTCCTCCCCAAAGTATTAGTGTTGTTATCACTGCTGCTTCGGCTTAGGTTCATGTTGTTCGTGGCATTAGTCCGTGCTATGTTTGCCACTCTCCTTACAAAACTCTCCAAGCTAGATGTTTCTCTTGAGGACAGGTTAGGTACACTTGCACTAGAGCTCATAGGGGCCCCAGCAGCCAACAAAGAACTCACTGACAGTCTGTTACTTGCTGAAGAGCTAAGGGGTCGCTGTGAAGCTGCTTCTTTATTAGTTAATTCAGATACTGAACTAACATCAGGAGAGCTAACACTAACAATTCCCATGGATATTGCACTAGATTCCCCAGCAGTACGAACAGAACTATCAGGACCTAACTTCCTTTCAGCATTTTCACTTCCCGTTTCCGCTGTTAAGGTGCTGGTGCTTGCACTGGAAGATGACCCTACTTCTGTTTGAGGGACGTTTTCAGCAGATGAAAGAACAACAATTGGTTCATGGACATCAGCTCCTGAAACTATACTGTGTTCCATTACAATTTCTGATCTCCGTTCCGTTTTGGTCGAACCCAAGCTGATGTCGCTGCTACTGGCCACGCTACACACAGAACTGCTGCTTCCTTTTCTACTTGAGGAGCCTGCAGCAGCAGATGTCTTGTCTGGACAGTTGTTTTTCACCAAGCTGCTCCATGATTGCGTTGTGCCTGAAACAGTGGATGAAACAGGTTTGGGTGATGCCACTGTATCAGGGTCGTACCCTGGTGCAAGCTTGAGGTCAAATTTTCCTTCTGCGCCCATACGGTAAGAGTTTGAGCCACCAGCATCCCAGGTGACATCAATCCAGCCTGGAAAGGGACAGGAGTTTGTGAGACCCAGCAGAAAGCAGATAGGAGCGTGTCAGATAGTAGCTCCACAACATGGGATCAGCTTTTCATCAGTGCTGTACTTTCCTGAATTTCTACAGTTATTTAAGGTCTGCCAACTAAAATGTAAATTTTTAGATTCAAATCAACTGAAATAATATTTGACAATACATGACTAATATAGTTATCTGAAGGTCTGAATTATCTAACTCTCACAATAAATTATATTAAGGAAAAAAGAAATATGTACTGTACACAAGATTTCTGGGAAACCTTTGGAAATTCTTCCTTTTACTTTTTATTTCTGAACTGTTGAAGATCAGTGAAATTTTAAAATAACATTAAGGGTCATGTTTACATCTTTTGTGTTCTGTTTTAAATGGAAGAATTTTTAAAAAAAATTTTTTTAAACACTGATGCAAATGATAAAGAACTGCAACTTTAGCATAAATAAAAAATTTTTAAATTTGCAAATGTGATAAGGTGGTCAAATTTCTTTCTTAAAAAAAAGTGCTTCCCTACAATCTAAAAAAAAACAACAAAGGCTAAACCCTCTAAATGACAGATAAAATATTCACATATTACATGTAGAAATTTTAGGTTACTAGCTCAAATTCAACCCTAAGTTAGCATTTCGGTTGTGTTCTCAAAGTTCAGTGGTTACTTGGTTCTCTTATGATTAAGTTCAATAAATTTGAATAAGCACAGAAAAATTTTTAAAACAAAACTTAAAAAGCATGCTGAGTTCTTATGAGAACCTATATGCTCTAAAGCTAATAATACATAAAGAACCTAATGAGCATCATGATATCCAAACTATATTTATTAGTATTTGGAAAATACTTTGTATTAAAAGGTTATGAAAGTCCAAAGGCAAAAAAGTTTAAAAAAAAGAAAAAAAACTGCCCATTAGAAAGGAAATTAACCATTTTACCATCTTATTTTAGTGTTACAATCCAATTACTTCAGGGAAAAACAAAACACATAAAAAACATTTACTCTTTAAGAACAACAACTTTTTATAAAGTTTAAAAGTACTTTACCCACACACAGAGTGCAAGCTCCAGGATACACATCCACTAAGATACCCAGCTATCGAACCACCCATAAACCATGTTCATTTATGGTTTATGATGAAGCTTAGAAGAGTTTAATTACATTAAATTACCTGTGGGGGTCTGTCTATATATGAGTTCTTTGTTTTTGTTTGTTTGTTTGTTTGGTCTTTTTTTTTAATATGAGTTCTTTGAAAGCAAAACTGACTGCCCCACATCTACATAAGTGGCTTAGATGAGATTTCAATTACTTCAATATATTTTGTTTGTATACTGAAATAACCTTTGAAGAATCAACATTTAACTACCTATTCTTTTACACACACACACACACACACACACATACACACAAAATGAGAAAAGGAAAGGTTCAACAACATTCCAATCCCAAATGAGTTTTGTATTATATTGTTTTAAAAATACACTGCTGGGGCTGGAGCGGTGGCTCAGCGGTTTCGGTGCTTGCCTGGCAAGCACAGGGACCCGGGTTCAAACCCCAGCACCACCTATACAACTAAGTGTTGAAGCAACTAAGGCCATGTGAAAAACTAAATAAAGTTGTTTCTCTCTTGAAAAAAAAAAAAATACACTGCTAATTTATTTCACAGCTCTGATCAAATTTGTAATTATGTTTGTATTACCTAGAAGGCAAAGAATCATGCCTTTTCTTGAGCAACACATTTCTTCAGTTCAAGAACGCAGCTTTACATAGTAGGTATTCAATATTTGTGGATTAAATGCATATTCCTATCAACACACAGATTCTTCAGAAAGGAAATCGATATAACTTGATACAACATAGAAAAATACTTAAAAATGCTAACTAACCATTTACTAGATTTAGAATATGTTTAAACTGGGATCTAAATCCTTCTAGTGGAACTATAAGTGTAGGTATAATACATGTACCTATCTGTAGATATAAGAAATTTTCAACTCCTTTATGCCCAAAAGATAAAGTTATAAAGACTTGCCATGATCCGAAATGGTTGTCGTAATTATTTGAAAGCTAAGAACTATTTAATTTGGTGCCAGGGATTGAACCCTGGGATGCTTAATGAGCCATATCCCCCCATCCTCTTTTAATTTTTTATATTAAAACAGGGTTTCACTAAGTTTTAGGGCCTCACTAAGTGGCTAAAGCTGGCTTCGAATTTGAGATCCTCTTGCTGCAGACTCCCAAATTCCTGGGATTAGAGGTATGAGCCACAATATCTGGCTAACAACACTTTTTTTTTTTAAGAGAGAGAGGAACAGTGAGAAAGAGAGAATCAATTTTATTTAGTTTTTCATGTGGCTTTTGTTGCTCTGATACTTTACTGTGTATGTGGTGCTGGGGTTTGAACCCATGTCCTCATACATGCCAGGCAAGCACCGGAACTGCTGAGCCACCACTCCAGCCCTTAAGAATGCATTCCCCCACCCCCACCCCAGAGCTGGGGACCTAACTCAAGGCCTTGCACATGCTAGGCAAGCGCTCTCCGCTGAGCTAAATCCCCAACCCCAAAAATGCTTTTTTGACATAAAGGTTTCAAGCCAAAACTGAATCTCTTCACTTGTAACATCAGCAAAGAACAGTCCTATTTTAAATACTAAATTCTGAAATTAAGATTCTAACGTTCTTATGCAGTCACTTCATTTGACTGCATCCACAGAACAATGAACTGCATTCACATACTAGCCTCCTCTAAGTCATTCCTTTTGAGGCCAAAACAATTTACGGTAGGCAGAATATAAAACTTATTAGTAAGTATCAAGACACCTAAAAGTGATAACATTTTAAATTTCCGAGTTGAATGGTACCATTCTCATCTCAGTTATCACTGATATTTATAAATTTAAACCTTAACCCTGCTGTGATTATGATTTACAATCAGCATTTTGATGGTACACAAATGTAGATTCAAAAAATGGAATCATAAGCACAATAAAAGGATTTAAATAACTAAATGCCTTTGTTATGTAAAACATGAATATATTATGAAATTAAAAGTCAGTTTATTCTCCTAAGCACTGTCACTTTTATTATAGTTCTATAAATATTTGGTAAAGGGGCTACAGTGATTGCTCAGCAGCTAGAGCACTTGTCTGGCATTGCTGAGGATCCAGGTTCAAACCTCAGCACCACGTATACAACTAGGTGTTGGAAGGGTGGAGACCAGATGAAAAAGTAAAACTGATTCTTTCTCTTTAAAAAAAAAAAATAATAATAATGGTAGAAATTGAAAATGTGAACATTTTACTTATTTTAATACTAGGCAAAAATAGAAAGGAATGAACCCAATGCTGTTTAGAAAAATTATCTAATCAATCAGCCTTAGAGTTATAAAAAAAAATTAGCCCAACAATTGCTTTGAGAGTCAAGAGCAATTTAAGTGCGTAAGGACTTCATTAAAATCTAAAATATCAAAGGTTAAAAATGAACTTGATTTATAAAATCAGCCCCATTAAATGTGAAACTCTAAACTCTCCTCCAAAAGCTAGTAGACTAAGAAGTACTATGAAATAATCACAATCTATTAAAAAATACATGTTCCCTGTTCCATGCTTTATTGAAAAATAAGTAAAAATATTAATTCGTTTTCTTCTGTGCATCTTCAATACAGTAAAAAAATTCCAGTGAGACTAACAAGATAAAGAAAAGCATAAAATTAGAACTGAGCCCAAATGAAACTTGAGAAAAATTAACTAAGGAAAAAAAGGAAGAAAAAGAAATGAGTTTTAACGACACTAAAACTTAATAATCATTTTAAAATGACAGCAATAAATCTCTAGTCAAAAATCCCAAAATTTTTAAATTTCCATTATTTCTACATAAAATTTTTTCCAGTTTTAATGTGAATTCATTAGTTTTTCTATATAGCCCTGATACACTTACACAATTTATAAATTATCCCAGGATAACAGAAAATTTCTCATTTAAGTACTTGGTTTCTACATCATAAGCTAGACCTACTCACCATTATGTAGTTCTCCTGTGACGGTGCCTTCTCCCTGAGGACTGCCATCCTGATCACGCCATTTCCAATCAAGGCCTCTAATAACACGAGCTCCTGGAACCATGTATTTCAGAACTTGGGAGCGCACTAGACGTCTCTGTCTTCTAAGATTAGCTTCTGCTTCCTTAGCTGCTTTTCCTGTAACATAGTAATTTCAGAAGTATAACTGGAAATATAATCCAAAGCATTTTTGGTAAATATAATATCAAATGTAGTAAGTTAGAAAAATCTCATCCTTTCTTTACCTAGCTGATCTTCACATACTCCATTTACAGTGCCATAAACTTCAAATCCCGATAGTGAGAGGTAGTGTGTTTGTCCACTAGCATTCTTCCCCATCTGTTTAATTCTCACATGTCGCCACCCTTGTTTTTCATCCTTCGGTGGATCAAGAGGCCAAGTTGCAGTTGACCTATAAATGTGTTAGAAAAAAGTTTCAAACAGATAAAAAAGATGCTCAAAGTTGGAAACATTTCTTCCATGATACAGAGCTTTGGGAAAAATAAACTTTCATCTTCATTTCACAATTCATTACAAGAAATCAATGAGGGAAAAAGGTTGACATGCTGGAGCGGTGGTGCAGCAGTTAGAGTTTGTCTGGCACAGACAAGTATGCAGGTTTGTATCCCAGCACCGTGTATACAACCAAGTATTGGAGCAATGAAAGCCACATGAAAAACTAAATAAAACTGATTCTCTTTCTCTCTCACTGTCCCTCTTTTTCTTTTTTTTTTTTTAAGATTAAGATACATTAAAACTGAAATATTAAATATTTAACTGAATATTAGCCAGGTGCAGTGGTGCATGCCTGTAATCTCAGCAACTCAGGAGGCTGAGATGGGAGGAACACCAGTTCAAGACCAGCCTTAGCAGCTTAGTTGGACTCTGTCTCAAAAGAAAAAACAG
>PVKS010003991.1:46649-68057 GCA_004027875.1 Aplodontia rufa
AAAAAAAAAAAAAAACTAATTATAAAAGAAAGTTTACAAGGAAAAAAACATGCTTTTATGATGAAAAATGTTTTTTTTTAAATTCTTGCTAGGTTTTTAATAATATAGTAACATTTTAACTTTAAAGGAAATATTACCTATTAATCCTAATCATAAGAAGCTCCTTTCAGGCAAGGGATCATGGGATGGGAGAAGGGAGGTAGAGGGGTGTATGTGGGGGGTATTGAACAAATTGTATTGCTGATTTGTGTACATCAAGGAATATGTATCAACTGATCCCATTATTATGTAAAACTATAATGCACTAATAAAAAATTAAAAAAAAAAAAAGCTCCTTTCAGGGATGGAGCAGTGACTCAGTAGTTATGCACTTGCCTAGCATGTGCAAGGATGCTGGTTTAAGCCCCAGCATCATGTACACAATCAAGTGTCGAAGCAACAAAAGCCACATGAAAAAACTAAATAAAATCAATTCTCTTTGTCAAATATATACAAATATAGCAAGTAATTAAACTCCATACTTTTGTCATGTGATGTAACATACAGTTAAAACTTAGAGGGGCTGGAGTGGTGGTTCAGCGGTTACGGTGCTTGCCCAGCATGCACAAGTACACGGGTTCAAACCCCAGCACCCATGTACACAACAACGTGTCAGAGCAATGAAAGCCACGTGAAAAATTCAATAAAAATTAATTCTCTCTATCTCTATCTCACACTGTCCTTCTTTCTAAAAAAAAAAAACAAAAAAACAGAGGACTAGGCACTGGATGAATGGATCAAAACACACACACACACACACCCCATGAAGTTCTACTCAGCAATTAGAAACATGATATTGCAGCCTTTGAAGGTAAATGGATGGCGATGGAAGGAAACATGTTGAGCAAAGTTAGCCTAACCCAGAGAGTCAAGGATGGAAAGTCTTCACTCATCTGTGGCAGCTGGAGCTAAACCCAGGCCTGTGTGAAAGACAGTCAATCTCATGTATTACACCCAGTAAAGGTGAAGCAACACATAACCTAGGGCAATCATAGATATGTATTGGGAAGGACGGGGTAGGCGGCTGGTGCGGAAGGAAAGGGAAGGAGAATAGCGAGGGATCTAGGGGGTAAATCTGACTTAAGAATATATAAATATCATATTGTTACTTTGGATGCATTCTTGATTGTACAATAACTAGATTTTTTTATAAAAAAATAAAATAAATTAAAAAAAAAAACTTCGAGGGCTGGGGATGTTATCTCTAGCATAGTGCCTGCCTCGCATATGCAGAACCCTGGGTTTAATCTCCAGTATTACAACTAAATAAATAAAGCTTAACAGAACTAATTTCTTAGAAATAAAAGCCACTGTTCATTTGTTGAATATTCATATGTATAAGATGACTATATGCAGAGTTAGAGAAAACTAATTCCATTTCTTTGTGTGCATTCATGTGCTACCCACACACATACATATAATTTTAAAATAAATATGCTCAGCTTTTTATTAATATTTAACCTAACCATAAGTTTTGGTAAAGTCAGCATTTCAAAGTTTTAATGCCTAATATAGATCAAGTGATTTTTGTTTTCAGAAAGAACAAATTCCTTCATTATTTCACAAAGAAGAGAGCTCTAAAGTATACAATTATAAAATAAACAAAGCTCTTTACTGAGTTTTCCAATTTGCAAAGACTCCTCAACTAACCCTGGTTCATTGAGACTGCAGTCATCAACATGGGTATACAAAGAAGTCCAGTTCTGTCCATCTTTGGATACCTGGAAAACCCAATTTCTCAGTGCAGATCTTCCATAACCACGTGCATGACGAAGAGTATATGCTGATGGTATCACCCAGAGACCCAGATCTATGGCAAACCAGGCATTCTTATCATCATTGCTGTGACAGTTTAAAGCTGAATTATCACGGCTTAGTATGTCTTCCAAGCGACCATAAGGTAGATTTCTTCCTTCTGATGATGTTACTACTACTAGTCCATAAGCAGCAGGATTTACCCATTCATATGCAGTTCTACACAAAAATAAAGAAAAATTAGAAATTACAAAACTGCATTTGTTCATTAGTTTTTAAAGATATAATAAAATTATATTAATTAAGCTCTACAATTAGCAACTTAGACATCCTTTTCTTCATAAGAAGCAATCTGGCTAATGATAAAGAGTAAGAAAAAATTCCTTAAATTGCAGGATACTCAAATTTTATTCAACAACCCAGACTACTTTTCTAGGTGAATACTGTCACTCACTGTAGTTTAAAAAGAATGACTTACTTTGCATTTGTCCCAATCCAATAAATGATTCCATTCTCATCAAAATCATGCTGGTGCCGAAATATGAAATTTTGCCCCTCTCTTAATTTTCGAACAAAAACAAATGAAGATCGGTCAAAGTCATACCACTGCTTTGCTACCTACACCAAGAAAAATATGAAGACATTTACCTTAATTATGCAATTTTCAAACATATTAGCCACTATTTTCCTCTCTAGTCAAATGTTTTGGGTCTGGAGCGGGGGCTCAGCGGTTTTGGTGCTTGCCTCGCATGTGTAGAGACGCAAGTTCACCACGTACACAACGAAGTGTCACAGCACATGAAAGCCACATGAAAAACTAAATAAAATCAATTCTCTCTCACTGTCCCTCTCTCTTTCATAAAAAAAAAATAAAAATAAAGTCAATTGTTTTATTATAATAAAGACTCATTTTAGTTGTATACTTTGCCTATATGAATATGTAACAATAAATACCACCATTATGTATAATTATAATGCACCAATAAAAATACAGAAAAAAAATACAGAAAAACAAAAATTACTTTTTAAAAAATGGTCATTTTAAAATACTGCAAAAATAATTCCCAGCACCAACACATACATATGTACATACATATTGAAGACTATACAGAAAAATAGACATGACATAACCAAAGCCCTCCACTATTTAATATCATAGAATATTTCTTTTCTTTATTACTGTTATTTTTTTAAGACAGAGAAAGAGAAAGAGAGAACTAATTTTAATTTTTTTCTTCCGGTTCTTGCTTTTCCTCCACCCAGCTGGGGACTGGGGACTGGGGACTAGCGCTCTACCACTGAACTACCTCTCTATCTAGTCCCTCATAGAGTACTTCTTTAATCTATTATTTCAACAAATAAAACAGACTCGATTATAGTATACAAACAAAAGCATTTTTCTATTATCATTATTAGTCTTCATAAAAATGTTTTTTAAAAAGAGAATGAGAGAATCAATTTTATTTAGCTTTTCATGTGGCTTTCGTTGCTCGGACGCTTCATTGGATACATGGTACTGGGCTTTAAACCCATGTAATAGTGCATGCCAGGTAAGCACCGTAACTGCTGAGCCACTGCTCCACCCCCAGTCTTCATAAATTTTAATAGCCATATAATATTCAAATTGTTAGGAATAGTTATCAATTGCCTGCCAAAATAAATCATTTTAAGTTTTAAAGAAATCATATGCTTGATCCTTTTATTGACTGCCATTAAGGTTGTATTCACTATTTCAATACTAAAAACAGGGGCTGGAGCGGTGGCTCAGTGGTTTCAGCGCTAGACTGGCAAGCACGAGGACCCAGGTTCAAACCCCAGCACCACGTACACAACTAAGTGTTGGAGCAACTAAGGCCATGTGAAAAACTAAAGTTGTTTCTCTCTTTCTCTGACTCTCACTGTCCCTCTCTCTTAAAAAAAAAAAAAAAAAAGAAAAAAGAAAAGGCTCAGAGGAGCCTGTCTAATGTTTAAAAAAAAAATACTAAAAACATCTTTATGTGGAAGGTGTTTATAGTATACATAAGATTATTATTTTTTTGTATTTTCTGTCATACTAGGGATTGATTAAACACATGGCCTCTACCACTGAACCACATCCACAGCCCTTCTTACTTATTTTCAGTCAGTCATTAAATTGCCCATGCTAGGCTTAAACTTGTGATCCTCCTGCCTCAGTCTCCCAAAGTCAGTGTGATTACAGGCATTAATAGCATGCCCAGCTCATTAGATTATTTATTATTATTAAAACAGATTCCTAAAAAATAGAATTATTGGGTCAAACTATATTACACAACTCTAAATATAAAGGTCCCAAACTAATGTTCTAAAAAGCTAAACCACAGCATAGAATATTTATTTCATGTCCTTGCTAGAAAGCTCACCATTTTCAAGAGATACTGTTCTAGAGATTCAACTGTAGCTAAGGGTTCCATCTTCAACATTCTGCCAGTCCGATCTATCAATGCAGTTTCCCCAGGAGCACGTTCTAACCGAAATCGTAATCTTCTTGTAAGTATCTACACGGAAATGATCAAAATTCTTCAGAATACACCTTGCTTTTTCTTCAGAAACGTAAAAATAACCCATGCTACATGACCACAGCAACTGAGATTTATAAAGTATAACCAAAATGAAAAGATCAATGAATAATGTCTATTTTCTGGTAATTTTTTTAAAAAGTTCACTGAATAAATGATGCTGGCTATTGAGAAAAACAAAGTAAACATGCTAAAATTTCTAAACAACTTCAAATATACATAGTTTAAATAAAATTATTATAGAACACCTTAATGGAAGTATTAAATCTCTAACTTAAAATTTTCTAGGAAAGTTTCTGAAAAGTAACAAATTAGCTTACCCCTTTAAAGACAGAATACACTATATTATCTAAGGTTAATAAACTTTTTAAGATGCAAAATAGTTTTTAATCTAATACACAAGCAACCAGCTATTTCAGATAGTTTTGTTTCTGTATAAATCTTAATTCCTACAAACATTGTTAAATATTTACATGTGCATTTTGGTAGCATTTTAGACTGCAAAATTACCAGTGGGTACATTCCTGACCTTCCTGACTTTGGATCTTGTATAATTTCCTGAAATGAAAAGGATATAATACAAGATGTTGGTACTCCTAGGACTATATAAGTAGGCGAATTTCCAGTCTTTGAGGCTATTCACCAACTCATTCACTTACTGAGGATAAAACCTAAAAAAGATTGATCAAACAGCCTCCTTGTTCCTACTGCTTTGTCTAAACAAAACACAAAGTAGCCTTCTTTGTCTTTTTAAATATAGTCATGTACATAAATGCACT
Organism: Aplodontia rufa; assembly: GCA_004027875.1. Lineage (NCBI taxonomy): Eukaryota > Metazoa > Chordata > Mammalia > Rodentia > Aplodontiidae > Aplodontia > Aplodontia rufa. Next base: position 51,760 of record PVKS010003991.1, read on the forward strand.
ATAACTTGCTTGAAAAGCTCTTTAGTGTGGGAGTCTAATGGCTTTGGTAACTACTGGGTTCTCAAGGGTATGGCAAGTTTTGTTGGTTTATGTTTTTTTTTTTTTTTTAAAGAGAGAGGACAGTGAGAGAGACAGAGAAAGAGAGAAACAACTTTAGTTTTTCACATGGCCTTAGTTGCTCCAACACTCAGTTGTGTACATGGTGCTGGGGCTTGAACCCGGATCCTTGCACTTGCCAGGCAAGTGCTGAAACCACTGAGCCACCGGTTCCAGCCCCTTGGTTTATGTTTTGGATGAAAGGTGTCCCCCAAAAGTTCCTGTGTAAGACAATGCAAAGGCTGGGAGGTGAAATGATTGGGTTATGAAAGCCTTAACCGAATCAGTGAATTAATCTCCTGTGATAGGCAGTAACTGAAAGCTGGCAGGGTATGCCTGATGGAGGTGGATCATTGGGGGCATGTCTTTGAGGTATAAAATTTGTACCCAACAAGTAGAGCCTCTCTCTTTGATTCCTGGAGCTATGGGGTATGTCTTGAGCAGCTTCCCTCTGCTACACTCTTCTGTCATGATGTTCAGCCTAACCTTGAGCCCCAAAGAATAGAGCTGGCCTTCTGTGGACTCAAACCTCTAAAACCATGGGCCCAAAATAAACTTTTCCTCCTAAAACTGTTCTCATTAGGTCTTTTACAGTGGGAAAAAGCTGACTAAAACAGTTGGCTTTGAATAGGCACTGCTTTGGCATATATAAATTCTTAGTCACTTAGATAAAGTTATATTCAATACTGTGGTAATCAGGAGGTAGGACCTCTATAAAGTGATTAAGTCATGAGGGTGGATCCCTAAGAAATGGGATTAGTACTCTTAATAAATGAAGGCTCCAGCAGGGTGTGGTCACACACACATATACTCCCAGAAACTGGGGAGGATAAAGCAGGAGGATCAACAGTTCCAAGGCCAGTCTCAGCAACTTAGTGAAACCATGTTTCAAAATAAAAAGGGCTAGATGGGGATGCAACTCAGTGGTAAAAGCACCCCTGAGTTTGTTCCTTGGTATCTCAAATCAAAATTTAAAAATACCCAAGGGTAGTGGTACATGCCTGTGATTCCAATGACTGGGGAGGCTAAGTAAGGAAGATCACAAGTTCTAGGCCAGCCTGGGCAACTCAGTGATAGCCTATCTCAAAATAAAAAATAAAAAGGTCTGAGGTTGTACCTCATTAGTAGAGCACCCCTGGTCTCAAAACTTAATACCACAAAAACTAAATAAATGAGATCCTTTCTGTTCATAAACGTGATGATTGGGTGTTCACACTGCTATGAGAGATGAGCCTCCCTCTAAACCTTACAACACTGGTGTGACCCATCTGATGTGAAAAATAAATGAACGAATAAATAAAATAAAATACAAAAGCAGTCCAAGAAAGTTTGTTCATCCCCTTTTGCATGTGAAGACCTACCTAGAAATAGGCCTTCACCAGATACCAAATATGACAGTACCTTGATCTACAGCATCCAGAACTGTAAGCATTAAATTTCATTATTTGTAAATTACCCACTCTTAGGTATTTTTGTTATACCAGCTCAAATGGAGTAAGAAAGAATGTAACACATAATTCTAAAATAAAAGAAACTTTTAAAACCTGCTTTATCCACTGATAAGTATCTATCTCTACTTATGATCAACCTACCATATATACTATGTAAAATATGATTTAATCCCACAGTAATTCAATCAAACAAAACAGATTTGAATATAATCAACTATATTCAAGTCATTAAAAAGATCAATCAAATGGCATTTAAACTAAAATCTCACAGATGGAGCAGAGTTGTTCTTATTTTAACCAACATGAAAGAATTTTTTTTTAAAAAAAGCATATCACTATTTCCAAATACATACAGCTATATTAACAACTGCATTGGTGGTTACCTGGAGGTTATAAGTGGATCCTGGTGTATCATACAAATGGAGAGGTAGACGTTCAATTGATTCTAATACAGCTATTAACTTCCGAATTAATGCTACTGCTGGTCGACTATGAAGAGAAAAATAATTGTTAAGAGTTTTGGCATAGGGGGCTAAAGCAATGGCTTATCAGTTGGGAGTGCTTGCCTGGCATGTGCGAGGGGCCTGGGTTCAAACCCTAGCACCACATACACAACTAAGTGTCAGAGAAACAAAGGCCAGACGAAAAAATTTTAAAAATCGATTCTCTTTCTCTCTCTTAAAAAAAAAAAGAGCTTTGGCATGAAGGCATGAAATGTAAATGCAGAAACTATAAATATCACCAAACACTGTGGCACATGACTGTAATCCCAGCAGCTCAAGGACGCTGAGGGAGTTCAAAGCCAGTCCCAGCAATGTAGTGAGGCGCTAAGCAACTTAGCGAAACCCTGTCTCAAAATAAAAATTAAAATGGCTGTGGATATGACTCAGTGATTAATTAAGCACCACTGTGTTCAATCCTCCCTATACTAAAAAGAAAAAGAGGGCTGAAACGGTGGCTCAGTGGTTATGGCGCTTGCCCGGCATGCGCGAGTACATGGGTTCAAACTCCAGCATCCCATACACAATTGTCAGAGCAACAAAAGCCATGTGAAAAACTTAATAAAAACTGATTCTCTCTCTGTCCTTCTCTCTTTAAAAAAAAGAAAGAAAGAAAAAGAAAAAGAAACTATAATAACCAATAATAATAAGTCCTTTGCTTTCTTCATGGGTTCAAAGAGAAGTATAATTTACATAAAAGAATATAAAACAACAAAGTCTTTTGTTTCTTTGTATTGTTTGCTCTGTTTTGTTTTTTTGAGGGGGAAGGGGGGCAGTGCTGGAAATTGAACCCAGGGATACTTTATCACTGAGCAACATCCCCAGCTCTTTTTATTTTTTTATTTTTATTTTTTTTAAAGAGAGAGGGACAGTGAAAGAGACAGAAAGAGAGAATCAATTTTACTTAGTTTTTCATGTGACTTTCGTTGCTCCAATAATTCGTTGTGTACATGGTGCTGGGGTTCAAACTGACATCCTCACACATGCCAGGCAAGAGCAGAACCGCTGAGCCACCGCTCCAGCCCCTTTATTTTTTATTTTGAGACAGATTCTTATTACGTGTTGCTGAGGCTGACCTGAAACTGTTAATGTTTCTGCCTCAGCCTCCCAAGTCCCTAGGGTTACAGGTATGTGTCAATACACTCAGCAAAAGAAGTAAAGTTTTGAAAATAAATTATCATTGATAAAGACATAATATGTACTCATTAAAAATATTATTTGAAATTATTTATTTTAGGGGGCCAGAGCGATGACTTGGTGGTTACAGAGCTTGCCTGGCATGCACAAGTACACGGGCTCAAACCCCAGCACCCACATACACAACTAAGTGTCAGAGCAACGAAAGCCATGCGAAAACTCAATAAAAACTGATTCTGTCTCTCTCTCTCACTGTCCTTCTCTCTTTAAAAAAAAAAAAAGAAAGAAAGAAAGAAGGAAATTATTTATTTTGGGGGGACTGAACCAAGGGGCACTTTACCAGTGAGCCATAACCACCCTCCCCGCCCCCACCAGCTCTTTTTATTTTGAGACAGGATCTCGCTAAGTTGCTGAGGCTGGCTTTGAATTCATGATGGCATGCACCGCCGTGCCTGGTTTGGAATCAATTTTAAACTAGTTAAATTTCATTTATTATAAAAATAAATTCAATCATGTTCAAAAGCAGATAAAAGAGTATATAATACCCTCATCAACCCATGATCCAGCTTCAGCAATTTGCTACTAATGGCCAATATTTTTCTATCTATACCCCCAACTAGTTCTCTCCTTCCCATATATTTTATTTTATTTGTTTATTTATTTGTTTTTAAGAGAGAAGGACAGTGAGAGAGAAAGAATCAATTTTATTCAGTTTCTTATGTGGCTTTTACTGCTCCAACACTTCATGGTATACATGGTGCTGGGTTTGAACCCACGTAATCACACATGGCCAGCACTGTAACTACTGAGCCACCACTCCAGCCTCCTTCACATGAATTTTATTTTATTTTATTTTTTAAAGAGAGAAACAAGTTTATTTAGTTTTACACATGGCCTTCGTTGCTCCAACACTTAGCTGTGTATGTGGTATTGGGATTTGAACCAGGGTCCCCATGCTTGCTAGGCAAGTGCCGAAAGTGCTGAGCCACTGCTCCAGCCCCTTTCCCATATATTTTAAAAGAACAACAGAGATCCCATCATTTCATCCAAAAGTACTTTGAGTATATATTCCCACAAAAGAATTCTTTAAAAACAATATTATCATACCTAAAAAATAATTATCACTTTCTTTTTGAGCAGTTGTACTCATCATACCAGACACATAATTTAAGTAAATTTCCTTTGTGGGAGGCAAGCAGGATTAAACCCAGGGCCTAGAGCATGTTAGGCAAGCACTCTACTACTGATATATATTCTCTGCTCCTAAACAAACTTTCTTTTATTCTATTAGACTAAAAAAAGTATTTCTTTTTTTTTTTTGTTTAAAATATGAGCTTTTTTTTTTTTTTTTTTTTTTTTAAGAGAGAGAGGGACAGTGAGAGAGACAGAGAAAGAGAGAAACAACTTTATTTAGTTTTTCACATGGCCTTAGTTGCTCCAACACTCAGTTGTGTACGTGGTGCTGGGGTTTGAACCCGGGTCCTCGTGCTTGCCAGGCAAGCACCGAAACCGCTGAGCCACCGCTCCAGCCCTAAAAAAAGTATTTCTAGCGTTTATCTAATACATATATAATAAGCTATTCTTTTACTGAATAGAAGAGTTGCTTTATGTGTATGAACACTGTATTAGACTTATTTTAATGAAATATACCAACAGTGCAAACATTACAAATAGCAAAAGAAATTTGGGCTTTTATTTTATTTTCAGTGCCAAGGATCAAACCTAGGACCTTGTGCATTCTAAGCACATTATCTATATCACTGAGATATACCCCCAGCCCACGGGTTTTACCTTTCGTCATCTTCATTTTCACTAAAGGCTGTTTTGAAAACATTTATTCTTTCTACCAGTTGACTACAATCTTGTTTCATATCCAAATCCATGCTCTAAAGAAAAACAAAGGAGAAAGAACAAAAAAGTTTCTATGAATCTTACTGAAATTTATCAAAACCTGAGGGAGACATAAATATTAATATATTAAAAAGTATCAATATAGGGACTGGAGCATTGACTCAGCAGTTATAGCGCTTGCCTGGCACATGCAAAGACACAAGTTCAAATCCCAGCACCACATACTCAATGAAGTGCAGGAGCAACAAAAGGCACATGAAAAACTAAATAAAACTGATTCTCTCTCTCTCACTGTCCCTCTCTTTCTTTAAAAAAATAAATTTTTTTTCACTGCACAGCTAGCTAATAAATCATGGATAATAAGATATTTTCCATATTATAAGGCCACAAACAATTTTACTGCTAAATCAGTGTTCCCCAAATATGCAAAGTGTTTTCAAATCTTACATAAACCAACATTTTCCATATCTACAGTACTACTTAATGAAGTAGTGAAGTACTGGGATATCAAAACCATTTCATAGACATTACTAAGTGATATAATATTATATATCACTATAAATTTAACAAATGGGAACAAATAACAAAAGGTAAAATTTATGAAGGGACTATAATACTCATTGAAGCAACCAAGAAATTTTTTAAAGTGTATCATGACATACAAATATTAAGATCAAGAAATTAAAATGACCAGGAGAACTCTTATAGGAAGTAACCTTTTCTTTCATTAAAATAAAAGGAAAAAAATTACCACAACAAATTAGAAATGTTCAAGGTAAATCAAGTAGTTATAAATGGTTATTAGCAAATAGTTGTCAAATATTCACGTTAACTTTGTAAAGTTTCATTGTTCATAAACTGATTTCATGCATACAATATAGGTACTTTCAGTCTTATTTTATTTTACATAATTTGTGAGGAAATCAGAGCAGTGATTAATGTTAAATCTTAGGCTCAAGCGGTTTATTCAACAAAACCCTGAACAAACCGTAACTTGATAATTCAGAAATCAAAACTGACTCAATTATTTGATTCAACTGGCTTAAAGTAATGATACAACTTAAAAGGTTGAATTAGAAATAATATTTACTCAATTTTAAATATTAACTGAAAAAACAAACTAAAAATCACTCTACCAGAGTGTAGCCAAAAAAACTTTTTATAGAAACCACAACATATTAAAACTATATTACACTTTTTCTCACTAAATAAACTTACATTGTTTAAAACAGTAAGAAGTGCTTGCACTAAACCACTACTGCACATTTCATATGGTGAAATTGTGTTTTCATCCTTTAAAAGTACAATTAAATTTTCTAAAGCTGTCTTCATTAAATCTCTCCAAGTGTTCTCACCTTCAATACACTAAAAGAAAAACAAAATTTAGTGAAGACCAGAAAAAAAAATTGAAAAATAATGTATCAGGGTTGGGGGATGTATGGAGCTCAGTGGTTAGAGTCCTTGACTAGAGTGTTCAAGGCCTTGGATTCATCCCCAACACCCACCCATCCTAAACACAAAAAGCAATGATAACAACAATTCATCAGAACATCAATAATCAAGAAAACAAATTAGATATTAAACAAAATTAAATTTTCAAGTAATTAAAGCAAATTATTTCTATTAACTATCAGCAAACATTTTTTGTAAAGGGCCCACTGTAAATATTTTAGGCTTTGCAGGCCATATAGTATCTCTCAGAACTACTCAACTTGCTGTTTTAACACAAAAGCCGTTAAGAAAACATGAAAATCAATGACCATTGTTATATGGAATAAAGCTTTATGGTCAGTGAAATTTGATTTCCATATAATTTCTACATGTCATGAAATATTCTTCTTCTGTTGATTCTTTGATAATTTAAAAAGAAAAATCACTCTTACCTCACAAAGCCATAAAAAAACCAGGTAGAAGACGAGATTTAGCTAGAATATCAAAATTTGTTGACCTTTATTCAACACCCAACATAAAGGATAGTGGTGGAAAAAAATTATGCTAAAATTCACTGTGTGTCATAAAATCAAGAGGATGACATACTTGTCTATTTGTATGAAGCTCCCAAGATGATTCTAACTGAGTTGCTATGTTTCTGAGTGTTACCACTACTCCACGAGGCATGCTTTCAACAGCTTTAAAGTGGTCATCATATAAATCTCGAGCCATAGTTCGTACCTATCAAAATAAAGCAAATGTGAATTTTGACTGCAACTAACAATTTTGCCAACTCTTCCTTTAAAAAAAAAAAAGTGAGAAAGAAAGAGAATCAGTTTTATTTAATTTTTCATGTGGCTTTCATTGCTCTAACACTTCATTGTGTACATAGTGCTGGCGTTCAAACCTGCGTCCCTGTGCCTGCCAGGCAAGCATCATAACCACTGAGCCACCGCTCCAGCCCCTCTTCCCTTTTTTACTGTGTATATAACGCTTTTAAGAAAGAAAAGTTGGGGGCGGGGAAGAAAAGTTGGGAGGTAGGATGCAGCTAAAGTAGTAGAGTGCTATTCAGCAGGAACAAGGCCCTGGGTTTGATGAACAGTACAGCAAAAAACAAAACAAGGAAGGAAAGAGGAAGGAAAATGTGGTTTTTATGGTACTGGGGACTGAACCCAGGGAAGCTTTACCACTGAGCTACACTTTCTATTTTTCATTTTGAGACAGGGTCTTGATAAGTTGCTTAGGGCTTCACTAAATTGCTAAGGCTGGACTCATGCTTGTGATCCTTCTGTCTCACCTCCCAAGTTGCCAAGATTACTGGCGGGCTCCAAAGCACCAGACTAGAAAGAAGATTTTTGTGCCGTATCAACTTATAAAAAAATGTTACCAATTGTATTCTTATATGTCAAAAATTCCAATGGTTAAAAAGGAACACTAGTAGATTTTAAATGTTAACTAAAATAACTTATATTTTTACATTTGGGTTATTTAAACTTTCTAATTACATGCCAAATGAGTACTTATTTCATTTAAAATAAATTTGCATAATTTATATAAAATCAGCTTTTCTCTTTTTTTTAAATAAAAGTAACATATTAATGGCAAACCAATTAGAAAATAAAAATAATCCCTAAAAAAGAAAAGTTGACCATTTCAATATTATGGCATGTATCTTAGGTTCTTGAAAAATTCACACATGGTCTATACATGGCACTCAAAATTCATTTACTTCACTATGAGAAAGAATGATCTTACTGTCAATTTGGGCACTAATCATCTGTCATTGGAGTTAAAGTTATCTGAGAGAACAATCCATATGTGTCCTAGGCTTAGGTCTGATGAAATTTAGTAAATGACACTATTTACAAATATATGCTTAAATAATGTAAATTTACGGCTTATCTAATTGTATTTTAATCACAAACAAATCCAACATACCTCTAATGCAACAGAAAAAAAAATAACTTTTTCCTAAACTACATAATAATACCTTTGCATTCTGTATGCCTTCAGAATTAACAGACAGCAAGTCCTGATTACTGGACAACTTCAAAGAAACTCTATTCCTTTATAAAAGAGCATTAGTAAGTAAACCTGAGGTTAAAATTAATAGAATTATTTTCACCTAAAATAAATATATTTTGAAACATACTGCTTTTATACACAAAACAATAGCCAAGTGGTCGCTAACTTACTGCTCATTTCAAATCAAGAAAGTGAATCAAGGGCTGGGGATATGGTTCAGTGATAGCATGCTTGCCTAGCATGCACAAGAGAACGCAATTATAGGATGGAGACAATGTTCTCATTGATATTTCACTTGAATTATAAAATTTCACTTCTCTCTGAATTTGTCTAGATTTCACTGGTCAATTCAACAGAGGTTAACCATCACTACACCTAAAATCCAAAAATTTTTGAGCACCAATATGAGGTCACAAATTCTACACAATGAAACTGTTTCACACACAAATTATTTTAAAATATTATATAGAATCACCTTCGGGCTATGTGTATAACGATTATATGAAATACAAATCAGGTGGGTGGGTGGGTTTTTGTTTTTTTGTTTGTTTGTTTTTTGTGGGGATAGTGCTGGGAATCAATCCCAGGGCCCCACAAACACTAGGCTAGTACAAAGTTTGGGCTTACACATTGGTATCATCCTCAAGATGAATATGGAAATATTCCAACATTCCAAAAAAATCCCAAATTTGAAACATGTCTGGTTTCAAGCTCTTCAGACAAAAGATACTCAATCTATCCAAGGTATTTCAATAAATTCCTGATATAAGTGAGTAATAGTTTTACAAAGAATCACATATGTTCATCATTGTACAAGGATTCATATTTACAAATTCTACAATTCAGTAAATTTATAATCTGAAAATCAAAATTCCTAATGTTTTCGTGGTCATTTGTGGACATGCACAATTCAAGAAAATATCTGAGTTGCTCAATATGCATGTTCTAACTCAGTTCTAACAAGGTGATACACTCCTTTCACCTCTCATATTATAAACAAATATTATTTTTGGTTTATTCGGTGTCATCTCTTTCACATTTTCTGTGCTATTTTTTGTAATTCAGTTTTACATGCCTCCTCCAAAACACAGTACAAAAATATTAGCTAGTTGCTTGAACATAAGAAGACTGTGATGAATTTTACAAAATAAATGTCTGTGCTGCTAAAAAAAAAAGAGAAAGATTGTATGTGTGTGTGTGTGTGTGTGTGTGTGTGTGTGCGCGCGCGCACGTGTGTTTTATTCTGACAGTGCTCTGTTGGCCAGTTCAATATTGTTAATAAATCAACCATACACATTAAATAAAGTGTTTTTAAACATAAACACACAGAACACAGTTATAGATACTTCGCTTGATAAAGCTTCTATGCATCATAGAAACTATATTTAGCTCAAATTCCTTTTAGTATCTAATACTATCTAAAATTGAGTGAGACATTTCTTTCTCAAATATCTTCAATATATTTGGAATCAGAAGTAATCTCTGGCAGGAGAACTGCAAGTTCAAAGCCAGCCTCAGCAATTTAGTAAGGCCCTGAGGAACTTAGCAAGACCCTGTTTCAGAATAGAAAATAAAAAGGGCTGGAGATGTGGCTCAGTGGTAAAGCTCCACTAGGTTTAATTCCCAGTACCAAAAAAGGGGTGGGGGGAGAAGAAATCATTGGCCTTAAACTCTTAAAAACAAAACTGAAGCCGCTCTTTCCAAAGTCTAGCATCAGGAAATATCTTTAAGACTACCTAGGACATTCACAAAAGGAACTAAAGACACAAGCACCTGCCTCCTGCTCTCTATATAAAACTGCTCCAAATAAAATGCATTAATTACAAGTACTCTCCACTAATAAGACTACTTACAAGCATCCTTTGCATACTATACGTAAAAACTATTTTATATTACTGTAATAAGATCAAATACGGACTGGAGCAGTGGCTCAGCAGTTGTAGTGCTTGCCTGGCATGCGCTAGGACCCAGGTTCAAATCCCAGCACCATAAACATACATAAGTGTCAGAGAAACAAAGGCCAGATGAAAAAATAAATAAAATTGATTTTGTCTCTCTCTCTTAAAAAAAAAAAAGTCAAATAAACTTTTGTAACTAGAAAATGTTGAATCTATGCGATTATTTTAATTTCATTTTTTAAAATAAATAATGCAAGATCAATTGATGTAACAAAGATGGAACTATTGTAACTAAAAAATGTTGAATCTATGCGATTATTTTAATTTCATTTTTTAAAATAAATAATGCAAGATCAATTGATGTAACAAAGATGGAACTATATTGGCCACATTATAAAAGAACAATGCATACCTTATGAATAGAATTGAAAGATATGATTTTGAACTCAATAATGCACATGGAGTTAACCCTGTATCTCCTCCCCTCTCCCCATAAGTACTAGGCACTAGCGCCTTGCACATGGTTAGACAAGCACTCTGCCACTGAACTTACACCCTCAGCCCTATACTTTTTTGGTGTACTGATTTCATCAAAGGTGGTCATTAAACTGAGCACCAAATGATATGAATCTGGAACCAAGCAGTCAAGGTGCATTATCATGAAGTGCAAAATCTGATTACAGATTATAATGACAATTTTCAATGCCACTGTGTCACCAAAAATATTATCATTAATAATCTCAGTATGAGTTTAAAGGTTTGTGATAGAGCTGGGCTGGGAGTACTTGCCTAGCATACAAAAAGCCTCGTATCTGACTCCATGTAATGCCAAAAGAAAAAGAATTTCATGACATTAATAAGTCAAAAATATTAAATAACTTAATTCTTTTTCTCATTAATTTCTGCTGTGCTTTGGTTTTAATGTTGGAATTTAGACTAGATATTTTAAAACTGTACTTTTAAAAATAATGAACAAAGGGTTAGAGCAGTAGCTCAGTGGTTATGGTGCTTGCCTAGCATGTGTAAGGAGGTGGGTTCCAAGCCTAGCACCATGTACACAACAAAGTGTCAGAACAACAAAAGCCACATGAAAAACTAAATAAAATTGATTCTCTATCTTAAAAAAAAAAAAAGAACAAATGAAAAAGGAAAACTAAAAATGTTATATTTGGCAAGCTTATGTTATATGGCTCAAGTTTTCCAATGCTTATAAGTTATCCCTGAAAACTTTCCAGCTCAGTATTAAACACAGAAAAAAAAATGCACATTTCACAAATATACCTTTTGCTTTGTTTTTTCTAACTTGGATTTCAGTTTTCTGCCTCTTTTGCCAGTCCAGCCAGTCACAAATTCTGAACCTTAAGAGAGGAACAAAAAAACAATTCACAGAACACACTTCACTACAATTTACATTCATTTATTCTTACCTGCTAAACTACGTACTTACCCAGAGAAGTTTCTGCAGTAAATGAATGTTTGGTTCCTCTATTAGATTCAAATACGAAACCAGGTAAATCTTCTTTCAATATTGTAGCTTGCTGACCATCTGAGTTATGAATAGCAATTTCTCCTTCTTTTAAGCACGTTAATGACCAATTCCCTACAGTAAGTTTAGTGGGTCCTGGTGCTGAAAGTATAGGTTGACTTGAAGTAGATGGCTTTACTTGACCTCGGGCTCTCTGTAACTTCTCTAAGAATTCACTTCTGCTTTCTAGAAAGACAAAATACTTGTTTTTAAAACCTCATTCTTTTCAAATGTTCCATGTTTAAAAATAAATAGAAATTACCTATTAGAATGTCAATTTTATAAAATGAAAATTAGTATAGAGTTTTATTCTTTGGCATCCTCTCACTGGTTTGATCCATTTAGGTTTAGGCATGAAAACAATCCTACAGCCATAATTTTTTTAAAAAGTGAAACTTCTAAGAAAAGATAAGAAAGCAATATACCCACTGTATTTACCACTATGTGACAAAACACAGGCTTATCTAAAGACTGGAAAGATTACAACTAGTTATAGTGCTGTTCATGTCTCAGAAAATAAAAAGATATCTATGAGGGCAAAGGATGTAGCTCAGTAGTAGAGCTCTTGCCTAACATGTGCAAGGCAGTGGGTTCAAATCTCAGTATTGCAAAAGCAAAGCAAAAAAAACCCGAAAGGTATTTATGAAATGCTTTCACAGTACAATAATTTTTCTTGATTATTAAAGAAACTGGTGACATGATCACAAAGGTTGTGCTGCTGTTGTGATAATGGTAACAAAAATGTGAACAGAAGAACAAATTGTAGTAGCTAAACAATTATTTTAACTGAAACAAAATATTACCTGAACTATCTGATCCACCTTCAGGACTACCACTTGAATACATGGTGGCAAGTTTTCCATCCAAGATAAATCTGAACCATCCATTACTTCCATTAGACAATTCCAAGGCTGCTGCATCACTCCAAATATATAAGCAGTCTCTTCCCCTAATGATTGACCAGTCTCTCCAATGATATGGTTTACCTTGCTGCAATTCTTTTGCATCTTCCTGTGGTTCATCTTCCTAAATATGTAGAATTATTCAATGAAATGTGGAAAATAATTTTATTTCAAATATTCATAAGTATTTTTAGAACATGACTAAATCAAAATTTGAAAATAAACATCCTAAACATAATGTTCAGCTGCTTACTGCATGTATTGTGATCACCTAATACCTATACCTGAATTTTAAAATTAAAACCTAAAAATGCTAAGAAAATTGTATAAAAAAAGGACCTGAATTATATCATGTCTAGGCATAACATTAAAGACTAATAAATAAGAGTTCTATACACATCTAACTAATGCTGTAAGACCTTGGTAAACTCAGTACATTTCTGGGTCTGATGATTAGAAACAAATGGAGACTTAGATGGGACCAATGATATTTGAATGAAATGGTACAACAGAATTGCCAGAGAAACTTTTTTTTGTTTTTTAGAGATAGTGACAGTGAGAGAGAAAGAAAGAGAGAATCAATTTTATTTAGTTTTTTCATGTGGCTTTCATTGCTCTGACACTTAGTTGCGTATATGATGCTGGGGTTCGAACCCACGTCGTTGTGCATGCCAGGTAAGCAATGTAACCACTGAGCCACTGCTCCAGCCCCAACCAGAGAAGCTTTTAAAAAATAAATTCCAAGGGACTAGGCATGTAGCTCAGTGACAGAGCACTGCCTAGCATGCACAAGACCCTGGGTTCAATTCCCAGTACCACATGCATACATACATAAATCCTATCATTTGTAGCAATGTTCATGGAACTAAAGGACGCTATATTAAGTGAAATAGATCAGACATGGAAAACTAAGTATTAGCCAGGAGTGGTGGCACATGCCTGTAATACCACAGGCTCGGGAGGCTCAGGAGGATTGCAAGTTCAAAGCAACTTAGAGAGGCCCTAAGCAATTTAGTGAAACCCTGTCTCAAAATAAAAAAAATAAAAAGGGCTGGGTGTGTGGCTCAGTGATTAAGTACCCCTGATTCCTATCCCTGGTACTGCGTGATCTCATTCATATGTAGAAGCTATAATACACATGCCCTGGAAGCTGAGGCAGGAGGATAACAAGTTCAAAGCCAGCCTAAGCAACTAAGTGAGGGCCTAAGCAACTCTGCAAGACCCTATCACAAAATAAAAAATAAAAAGTATTATTGATGTGGCTCAGTACTTAAATACCCTTGGGTTCAATCCCTGGTACAAAAACAAAAAAAAAAAAACAAAAAAAAAAAAAAAAAAAAAAAAAAAAAAAAAAAAAAAAAAAAAAAAAAAAAAAAAAAAAATTAAAAAAAAAAAAAAAAAAAAAAAAAAAAAAAAAAATTTAAAAAAAAAAAAAAAAAAAAAACTAGAAGAAAGGAATTTGAAGGCTCTCAACACAAAGAAATGATAAATGTTTAAGGAGATGGAAATGCTAACTACCTTGATTTGATCACTTTGGATACACATCAAATTATCACAAGGTGGCCCACAAATGTATATAATTATTATGTGTCAATTAAAAATACATAAATTCCAAGGCCCCATCCCTGGCCAAGTAAATCAAACACACTGAATCATTTCTATGATCACACTGATATTTTATTTACAGCATGTTTAAAAAAATCAGCCCACAAACATTTTGTAGCCTAGCATAGGATCCTAAAAATCTGTATTAACATTTAAAGATTGAGAATGTTCACCAAAAAATGAGGATTATGAATTTGTCTAAACATAAGAATTTCTGCTCCAGGCCAGGATAAATTAACAAGGACCAATAAACTAGACAAGATATATGAAAAAAAAAAAAAAGACAATAGACAACACAGAACTGTGATCCCCAAGAAAATGAAAACAACAGACGCTGGCTGGGATCATAGAAAGTGAGAAAAAAAAATACAAAGTCCAGCAGTATAAATTGAGAAAATGGAAATGAGAGTTTAAAATGTTAAAGACAACTGGATAAGTTCAGGACTAGGGAAGCAAGCAAAAAGACCTGCAGAAATCTGCAATAATAGACCACTCAGGTACAGGGTCATACTATAAAAATTGGACAAAAAACAACTGGAATGTTGTTAAGTTGAACAAGACCCAGAGATCATACAAGGTAACCTGACCCTTGGGTCATTCTAAAGAACCAGAATGGACCAGCCTCACAGATCATCCAGGGCAGTCAGTAAAGATCTTAGAGGAAACATACATTGTGGGTATCAGGGAGAAGTTATTCTAGAGCTACTCCAGTAAATCTTAAAATTAGTCCTTAGAATCACACATTGTGGGTTATCAGGGTAAATTTCCCCAAAGTGAAAGCAATTCTAGAGCAACTCTAGTAAATCATAAAAATAGTCCTGAGAGAAATTTAATTTTCTGTAAAAGTAACAGTTTACCCTCAACCTTAAGAAAAACCACAAATTCAAAACTCAACAATATAACATTTAGAATGTACAACACTCAAGCAAAAGATACAAAGAAACATGAACATACAGGCCGTAATTAGGAGAAAAGTCAGTCAATAAGAAATCCAAAAATAAGAGCTGACAGAACCATGAGACAAGGATGTTAAAACAAATATGTCAAGAATTTAAAAGGAAGCATCAACATAAGAAGAAAGTAGAAGAAAAAAAGATGTAAAATACAATAAAGTGATAATCTCACTAGATGTGATCAGTGCAGCGAAAAAAAAAAAAGAGAGAGAGATCAGAAACATTCAGCCATGAAGCAAAACAAAAAAGACCAGGAGAATTAAAAAAAAAAAAAGTGTTTCAGTGACCTATGTTACAATAAGTAGTCTAATGTATGTGTAGTTTGAGACCCAAGGAAAAAAAGACTAGAGGAAACAAATATTTAAAGTACTAACAGCCAGAAAATATTCCAAATTTGACACAAGCTATAAGCCCACAAAGAAAATTACAAGAATGTTGTACACACATGGAAAAAATGGCACAAAAGGGAATACGTACACACAACAAACACAGAAAATCATATCAAAGTGAAAATGCCAAAAAACAGTGATAAAAAATCTTAAAAACAGACTGAGGAAGAAAATATAGATTATATCCAAAGGAAACAACTTATCAGAAGCTATGCTAATAAGGTAGCAATGAAACATTTTTAAAGTACTAGAAAATGATCAACTACACATACTGTAGGCACTGAAACTATTCAGCAAAAATAAAGGTGAAATGGGCTCACAACGTATCTCAGTGTTAAGAGTGTTTGCTAGCATGTATAAGATTCTGGGTACAACCCCAGCATGCCCCCCCCAAAAAAAGGTCAAATGGTGTTTTTAGATAAACAAAATCTGATAGAGCAAAAGTCTGATAAGTCCAACTTACTGATTTTCTTGTTTCATACTAGTATAACTTATCCTCCACAAACCCAGGACTAGAGATTAAACCCAGGGACAC